>JALLPA010001007.1:0-12197 GCA_036939895.1 Thalassiosira exigua
CCGTACGAAATCAAATCATATGCCCGCGTTCTCGACAATGCCAGGCATCAATTCGACGGTTAAGAGGAGTGAGGTAGCACATGGCCGTTGATATGGCTTCATTTCCATTGGCTTGGAGGGGATCGATTGTGATCAAAACCTCATATCAAACTATTGGCAGCAAAAGTTTGTTAGGTATAACAAATATAAAAATGTTTGTACTTACACAGATCCTTCAGTGTACGCATCGCCCGACAACCCCAAAAATGCCAAAATTGCCAAGAATAGGTTTTTGTGATGGAGAGAAAAGTCTACAATAGAAATCCCTTCTCTATGTGATCCGTGATGAATACCAGACGAGCTGGGTTGAAAACACATCTGCAATTAAACTATGATGGTTTTACTTGGGGAAACCAAGCCATTATTTACAATGCATAACCATATGGCACAACTATTCACGACAAGCAATACACAGTAACCTATAGTATGACAATGACAACAGGAGGTTATTTTTATTTGGCTCTCTCTCTCTCTCTCTCTCTCTCTCATTCTCTCTCTCTCTCTCTCTCTCTCTCCTTCTATCTATCTATCTATCTATTCTATCTGCTTCATGGTTGGCAATTGTTTGGTCACCCGTGCATTGCATCTAGGTTCTTGTATTTTTCTAAGTAATTACTAGTACTTACTGAAAATTTTAGTTGTTACTAAAAATCCAATTCTACCCAGTGTCTTTAGGGATAGTAATGAAAATAGTAAACAAAAAATAATCATAACATACCCAGACATGGTTGCTGTGTAATCCTTTTTCGTGTTTTTGTCCAAGACGGGACAAATCATGATTCTGGGTGGTTGTATTGAGAGGATGGTGGCATATATAATAGTAAAGAGGGGTGAGTTTTTATTCAATTCATGAATCAATATTGGTTCTACCGTATCCAAGAATGTATTTGCTCACAGAAGAAAGGAAACACTACAAATAACTATGGGTAGTGACAATCATTTCAATACTATTCTTTACTACAAGGCAATATTTCTGGCCATTACTAAAGTAGTAAATACTTTCCACAAATATAAATTACTTGAAATTACTAAAATATTACTCAGTATTACTTTTTGGAAGGCAATATCGATACTATTTGAAATTGGAAAGATGCAACCCAGAATTGCACGCGAAATTGTTAAAATTGACATTTCGTGTTGCACAATTACTTGGCTGAGGCTCATGTCAGATTGTCTCTAACCAGTCTAGACTGGATATCAACCAACCATAGACTCTTGTTTTTTGTGCATGTTTTGAGTTACATTGCCTCTAAGAGACTTTTTTATGATGAAAGTGCCCGTGGAAATTGGTTTGATGCTTTGTACATCATGTTCCTTTGTGACATTGGGTTATATGATTGCGAAATCTTTGCAACGTGACACACACATGTCATTTTGACATGCATGACGAGCTTCGTATAACACCAACGTAATGCGTGAATGATAACTGAGTCCTTCTGTCGTGCACTACGTATAAGTAATCAATCTTCAGCTGGATTATTTGCTGTTGAGATCACGGCAAAAGATGCCCCTCAATTTTGTGAACACGTTGTCAGCAACTACAAACTAGACGTATATGTTTTCATACAGCGTAAAGTAGAGATTGAGACCCTTTGGGGGTTGCCATTCGTGTGGCAACAAAATCAGGATACAACTAGAACTTGAGATTGATTATTGGTATGTTGTTTTTTTATTAATATTTGTTACCTATCCCTACGTGAAAAGTTTTCAAATCCACATTCCCCCACATTAACTTCAGAGTCGTGGATCAGTCAACATATAACGTTTAGAGGCAATGACACAGCACGTTGAGCACGGGGCAAAGGAAAAAGGTCATATGGACCAGGCAATCATTGGCTTCGCCTTTTTTGCATCCAACTGATTGCCTCCTTTGTCCTCCTACCAAGCTTTCCCAGGAACGCTTGCTCACGTATCCGTGTCGGAACCAATACAACGCCTGTATAGTGTGGTGTTGTCCACGGTAGACATTTGAAAAAGGTGAGAAATGAAGTACAACAAAAATGCTCTCTCTCACTCTGCAACTCATTGAGCCAATCCCCAGTACCTTCGTGGAAGTACCAAGGAAGATATCCCACCATTTGTGGTCAGTAGCGCTGTAGTTTTCAGCACACTTGCTCCAAGGTCCAGGTCAGGATTTTGATGGACACGCTTCTTCCCCTGCTATCAATCCTTCATCAGGCCGACGGCTTGGAGGCATGCACCCTCAGGCAGGATTAGAATGACACATCCTCTGTTTTTAGCGGCCTTGTCAGTTTGTGAAGGCCATGGCCCCCTCACATCTGCTCCCGGGGCGTGACTGGGATTTAGACAATATTGTTCCGCCTCCTGTATTGGCCCTTCTTTTAGCTGATTGATTGGAAACATGCAGCCTCTATCTGGCACAGGCACAGGCACAGGCACACGAGTGTCATTAAAGAGGTATTTGTCCCTGGTTTTGGGGATGCAGTGTCCCAGGAACATGGCCCTGCCAGCAAAGTTCTGTCCGAGGGTGGGGGGCAGGAGATGGCGGGGACAGCCCCATCTACATACTACCGACCCCCCTCTGGAAGTTGATTTGGGGGCATGCAGTCTCTGATGTGGGAGTGTGGCCCTCATTGAGGCCAATTCTGGAAGAGGGCCCAGCGTTTGGGAGATCTCTATTCCAGGCCCCCTCAATATATGAGGCAGCAACGGCCGCACATCCTGCCAAAAAATGTCTCTACTCTAGGGTTGAGGTCAGGGATGCAGCGGGATTGTGGCATTTATCCTGATCCTCCCCCCCCCCCGAAGAACCTTGTGCGTACCATTTAGGAAGGCGATATCCAGGTCCAGATATCAATCATTAATAGCCTCAATTCGTGTGAAGTTTAGCGGTCGTTCCTAGGTACTATGATTGGAATTGTTCAAGTAATATGTTTTTAGATGATTTATCTCTTAGAAACAGTTGAACATGCATTAATTGTCATTGTTATAGAAACCTAGCCATTATGCTCAATCTAGCAGGCCAAATCATGTTCCCTTGGAAAAGTAATTATTGTTGATACTTTTTAGTAATCTGGGGGGGAAATCCTGGAATTACTCTTTTGAGTAATTACTGCATGGCCATAAGGTAGTCATTCCTAAGTAATAAAACTCTTCATTGAAAGATATAGAGAAAATAACAAAAGTAATTCACATCATGGTGCATGATGGTGCATTGTTTAGTTTCATAACAAAACTGGTAACTCATGCCGATGTCAGAAAAGGTATACCTTACATGACTCGTGTAGTGTCAACACCACTGATTTCCGTCAAGAACAACAAACAAACAAAAGATACTCTATGGCGTTTTGGGGTATTATCAGATGGCTCTGCAGAACACTGGGCAGACTGAAAGCTGAAAGGGTGACTTCATACCACGGTCTTTAGGTTTCGGATACCAAAATGGTGATTACAATAGTTAGCTCCCCAAAATAGAGTATATACTCATAAATTCTGTTGTATTGTTGATATATCTATCCTTATATTTCGGTTTCACGATATTCCAATCGTGGAAGGACCAATTGCACCAGCGAGGAAGAAGTTTTGAAATGCTCCTCAACAATATCAATATTGTGCAGTTAGAACAAACCATTCCCAGAAGTATGCGACGAAATTTGTGTCCTTATTATTGTGCTGTCACAACATGTGTATTCCCGTGGATTGCCAGCTTCTTCGCGCCAAAGTAACTCAGTGCCGAGCCATCTATGGACATACTTATGTGTATGGGGTAGGTATTGGGATGGATGCTGCCCACACAGAGGTGGACACCAGAATTGACGGGAGGTAATCATGCCATATACCTCTGGATGGAACAGTATCCATTGAGGGATGTGGGGTGCAGTTATAGTATTCTACTTTGCTTCCTTTAAATGAAGAATGGACGCATCAGGACTTGCAACAGCAGTTGCTACTGCCTGTCCTTCAAACCAACTTATATTTGATAGGGTATCATATCATACAGTGAGTTCAGTGTGAGGAAATTGGGTTCATGCCGACTGTGTCTATTGGCAGATAGTTGACACACCTTTCCGTTTGCTCACTTCAACATAACAGAGGGGTAGCCATTCAACGGGTCATCAAGCCATGTGGTAAAACAAGAATAAGGGGTGGTGAGTGTTTCCAAACCTTTCAAAACACACCTACAAAAGAGATCCAGAGCTTGGGCACTCCATCCGAGGCAATGGTCATACCATCACTAGTAGTAGACGCACTCGTCATTGGTCTGGCCTGAGCTGGATCTGGATTGTATCCCAAGGTGCGACTTTTGCACACTCAATGATCACGCCAAAGGGCATGATGGCGGAGAGTTGATCGCCGGGATGAGCCTTGTTGAGAAGGCTTAGACGTTAGACGTTCCTTCTCGGGGGGGTGCGGCCGATTGGGCGCTTGATCAGTTCGGGCTCGGGCGGTTCCGTTACAAAGTAATAGTTTTAATATGTAATAGGACTCAGGACACCACCACCCGCTGGCCTTTTATTTTACCTAGTGACTCTCGCCTCGGAACACGTTCTGGCATCAAGTAACTAGTAACCCAAAACAAAGACTCATCATTTCCTTTTGCAGATATCATAATATGGTTCCGGCGGCACACTTATTATTTCTTTTTGGTAGCACAGCACTGGCGTTATCTCCGTCAAGCGAATTCCACAGTAACATTGGTGTAAGCACCATTGAGCCCCAATAGTCGCCGACGCTTGAAGCGGTGTCTCCATCCTCCCTTTTGTTACGTCGACTCCTTGCATCTCGCCGCTACCTGGGCTTCCGTAAGCACACCGTACTTGGCGCATATTTCCCGGTACCACCCCGGTTCGCCGTGGAAGCAGTAATCCATGGTTAGTTCCTCCCCGGCCCTAACGTCCCGCAGAGTCCCGTCCGGACCGCAGTTGGGCTCCTCCGAATGGTTCATGAACCGCCCCGCATCGGTGGGGTTCGTGTAGAAGTAATCGTCCGGACGCCGGTCGTCCGCTCCCGCGCCCTCCTCCTCCTCGCCCGCCTCCTCGGACGGACCCGGCAGGCGGGGCAGGACGAACCCCTGCCGCAGGAAGATTCGCGCGGCTTCCGCGTCCGAATCGCCGCCTCCCGTCCCCCCGAACGTCCGCGCTATGTGCTCCTCGAGGTCCGAGCGGTGGATCGCCTTCACGCGGTCGGTCCAGGCCCAGAACTTCGTCTTCGCGGGGATCGCCTCGAGGGCGAAGACGCCCCGCTGTCCGGGTCCCAGGCGGGGGACCTCGCGGACCTCCACGGGGACGAGGAAGGCCGGCTCCGTGGGGAAGGATGTGGACGGGTCGTCGTCGGCTTCGAAGAGAGCCATGATTCTTGGAAATGTTCACAACCACAACGAGCGTTAGTTGTTCGAAGACGTAGCCGTCAATCTTCTTTATGTCTCAAAGAGACCTCCGAACCATCTTTATCGTACATACCTACGAAGGAACGTGTACGTACATAGTACTTGGCCGCAAAAGTATCCAAACAATCTTTATGTCTCAACGAGATGAAACGCCGAGCTCTGAGATGAGCCCAGCAGTTGGAGGAGCTGGTTTACTGCGCCGCTCCGCTTCGAAGCGAGTGCTTCGTGCTGGCAGGCTCGAGGTGCTCTTTGGGAGCTGGAACTCCCAGCGTCTCCGGTTCGCGGAGCGCCCGTCGTCGGCGCCATCCCAACTCCCTACTCGGCGATAAGTAGAGCGAGGTAGCGAGTTGGGCCGGGGAGGTTGCAGTTAAAGGGAGGGGGTCGAATACTTGGAGATGCTGCGACCGTCAACGATTGACGCGGCGCAGCGTCTGCGGGGGCGGATGGAATCCGAGCGATCCGAGAGGTCAAGGCGTCGTCGTGGGCGTCGTCGGGCAGATCCTCGCCGACGCCGCCGATGACAGAATCTACGCTGCCTGCGCCGCAATGGTGAAACCGCGACTTTGCCGTCCGAGTGGGTCAGAGGCCGAAACCTGGCATTTAACGCATCAATCGCCCCCGACAGAGGGAGCATGCACGTGTCGCCGCCTCGTCAAAGGCGAAATAGGGGGGTCGGGTGGGGGTCTGCAGGAAGAGGTTGCCGCTGAAGGGGGTCATTTTGTCTTGATACTTCTCCTTGAAACTTCTTCTTGGCGCCAAACAAAATGAAAAATGAAAATCGGATCATTTTTCATTTTCATTTGAATTCCAAGATGCAAGAACCCAAGGCCGTGGCAGTCGGCGCCGCGCCGTCCGCCAACGAAACGGCGGCGGTCGCTCGGCGGCATCGAGCGAGGGGAACTTCGTCCTCGTTTGGAGTCTCTCCGTCGTGGGGACAATCGGGTCGGGGAGGAGGAGGGCCGGGAGCGGGGGCGCGGCTCGATCGACGAAAACCGTCGTTTTTATTTTGAGGTGTTCTTTTTCCTGGAGTCGGCCTCTCCTTGACCTCGCCTCGGCTCCTTCGGCCCTTCCTTTCGAGGAGACGACGAGTTGTTGACGAGTCGTCGACGCTGGTCGAGTCCACCTCCGGCGACGAAGCATGGAGGCGGGGACCCTCCTCTCCTCCGGCCCGGACTCGCTCCTGCGCGACGCCCGCCTCCTCAACAGCGACATCGGCCGTCACTCCGTCCAATGCAACTTCAGCTCCCGCCTCGCGGGGCGGTTCTACCATAACGGCTCCCTCGAGCGACACTCCCTGCGCAAGAGCCGCCTCGTTGAGATGCAGGCGAAGAAGCGCAAGCTCGAGCGGGAGCTCCGCCTCGAGGAGCGACGGGTGAAGCTCCTCGAGGAGCGCCTCGCCGAGACGGAGAGGGCGAGGGAGGACGCGCACGTCGCGATCTCGGCGATCGAGCGGGGGATCTCGCGGTGTCAGGCCCACGCCCGACGGAGGTTGGCGACGAGGTCCTTCGCGGAACTGAGGCGCGAGGCGCAAGCGCGGGAGGCGTCCGCGCGGTTCTTCCAGCGACGGTATCGGGGGTGGAAGGGACGGATGGAAGCAGACGATCGGAGGGAGCGACTGCGACGGAAGCGACGGGACGACTCGGCCGCGGCCATCCAAGCGAACGTCCGACGGGCGTCCCAGCGGAGGAGGTACCTGGACCTGCTGGCCGAGCGGAGGCAGGCGAGCGAGCGATCGGCCGCGACGATCCAGGCGATGCTGCGGGGCGACGCGGCGCGGCGATCGTACCTCCTGGCGATTCGTCAACGAGAGCACGCCGCGTGCGTGACGCAATGCGCTTGGAGAGGCACCTTGGCGAGGATGGAAGCGGAGCAATTGCGACAGGAAGCGGAGCGGAGGCGCCTCGAGGCCGAGAAGCCGAAGCGGGTTCCACTCCACTTGAGAAAGTACAGCACGTACGGCGGCGGTCCGCGGAAACACAACTCGTCGAAGAAGCGCGACCTCCGGATGAGGCGACGGAGCAGCGACGCCATGATCATCATGAAGGACGGCCGCTTGTCCTCGTTGTCCAACTTGAAGTCGTCGGCCTCCGTAGGCGATCCGGACGAGAACGACAGCATCGCCAGCACGATCACGTCCCTCACCAACGCCACGGAAGCCTCCGGCCGACGACGGGCTTACCGCGGGGGCGGCGGCGGCGGCGGCAAGGCCCCCTCGTGGCCGACCCCGCGCAAGGTCTTGGAGTCCGAGGGAGCGAGGGGGGGAGGATGCCGTCGGCACACGACGCTGCAACCCTCTCGAAGGTCGTCTCTCGAGCGACGGAAAACCTTCTCGGGAGGTCTCGCGATCCCTCCCCCGCTCCGGAGGCCCCTCCGGCGACCGCCGACGTTGCAGACGTGCGACGACACCGACTCGGAGGAGGGGTCCGCCGCGTCCGCAGGGGGAGGGAAGGTCGACGATGGCGTCGACGGAGGCTCTCGCTCGGACACCGCCGAGCCGGCTTCCGCCGCGGAGCAGACGAGCGAGGCGCACTCCGCCCCGGAGGCGGCGAGGGCGACGGCCGTGACGGTGTCGGACGAAGCGTCTCTCATCGTCCAAGAAGTGTTTGGCAAAGGCGTCATGTGCCGCGCGATCGCGCATTCGTCGTTCGACGAGGAATTCAACGAGCACGAGGACGACTTGGAATGATCTACAACGCGCGGGAATGCTCTTCTTGGACGCATAAGATTTCTAAATTTTTATCTGATTGAAGCAACTCTTGTGATTTCACTTGGCCTATTGTAATCCTGACTTTTTATTGCGATGCGGTCCTAGCGTCCGTCTTGTTCAAAGTTATGAATTTTGATTATGAACGTTATGGAGAAGTTGAATCAACGTGAAAGTGGTTCTGTGAGTGAAGTTCACCGGAGCTCTTCAGCATCTCTCTAGAGTAGAGATCCCAAGTAATGTTCCGCGTTTCAGCTCACAATATCCACGATGTTGGTTAAACCCGGACTCAAAAGAGGGTAAGGCGGTTCGGGCCAAATAGGCGTACAGACTCGAGTTCGTCATTCACTATTCATCGTCAGCCTTTATTACTTTCTATAACGAATACGCCAGGTTACACCCCACACACTGACAAGTCAATATTTTCCAAAACCAAGAAGTGTTGCCCTTGATGATCAGCAGATTGAACTGGATATGCTTCTAGATCATACTTGCCGCTTCTAATCACGTATTACTCCATGATGTGACCTTCCTCTGGGTCCCCTCCCCCCAAATCAGGTCCGCCTTCCTATGGAGGTGGAGCGTCTTCGTCAGGCATGTCTTCTTCCGGCTCGTATACAATCGATTCCTGCTCGGGCATGACGGTTTCGCCTTCTTCCGCAGAACCATACGCTAGTTTGGTCCATGGGAGCCTGCTGAGGATTGCACATTTACTGTTGACAGAGAATCATTCGTGAGAATACATTCATTCGAAGTAAAACGCGCGAGGAAATACACACACAGCATACCTGTTGACAGCATCGTAGGTGATTGAGCCCTCCCAGCGGAATAGGCTTGGGTCCAATGCCTTGGATGTCTGAACCGCATTGTCATAGTAGTCAACAATGCAATGCGAATGCTTGATGCGGAGACGACCTTGCAAAGATGGGTGGTGAACACAACATAATGGATGAAAAAGGGCAAAAGTATACTAACGGACATCTCTTACCATCTTCCTTGAAAGCAGCAACTTCAGTTGTGGGTTGGCTTCGCACTCCGTTACTTTTGTTGGGGACGACAATGGCAATCGAGGTGATCTGACCGGCCCCGGCCTTGATCGCCAAGCTGGGCGAAGGAGTCAACTGGCCAAGTCTGGCGTTACAAAGGAGATAATGAGTCCAAGCTGCGGCAAAAAACAGACTTATAAGGAAAAAATAAAAGCATGGCTTACCCTTGGCCAATGACTTTCTTGTTTGCAACTTTCTTCCATTTATTACATTGATTGTTGTGCTTGACAGCTCCAGGGCCGCAGGCAGTGTCGCCGCCATCGTGGCTGCCACTCCTGTCCCAGATCTCAACGGTTTGCTCATCAGTGAACGTCAAGTGCATACCAAGGGAGGTGATGGTGATGTCCTGGCAAGACAGAGCGGCAGAAGCGTATCAGCCATGCCGGCTTGAGAACAAATACATAGTGCCAAGAAGACTCACCGTTGGCATAATGTTTTCGACATCGAACTGCACACCAAAAAAGTCTTTGTGGTCGCTGGCAGTGCCTGCCTCAGCTATGTCGCTTGTAATGGTCTCGGAAGAGTAAGGCTCGGTGGGTGAAACAGTGGGGGCCTGACTGCCGATGCCATCCCTCATCGTCTCGATCTTGAGGCCACCATACTGCAATTGCATGATATGTCAGATTGCAGGCACTAAAGCGCGCTTACAAGGGCTAAAACAACTCACCATGCCATATGAGCCGTACCACCTGTTACAGGGCCAGAGAGAGAGAGCGACGCAGAGAGAGAGCGACGGTTGAAGACAGATTCTGAATGTTGAATGAAAAGAGTCCTCCAACTACATACCTGTAACAGGGCTTGAAGATCTTGCCTCTTTCACCGCACCTCCTGTCGCCCTGCAAAATGTATGATTTTTAGATAGCGCACTAAAGCACACAACTACAAGGGGCACAAACGACTAACCATCTTGACTGCTCCGACAGGAGATGATGAGTCCAGCTCGCCCCAAGCATTGTTGTACCTATTAAGAGAAAACGAAATAAATGAATTGTCCATTGGCCTCTCATGCTACCAACCATTTTTTCTAATCTCACCAATTCCACCGGCTATCAAGAGAAAAAATAAGTGTGGATGATCCCATTGAGTAATTATCCTAGGGACATTTGGAATGCAAACGGCTGAACTTCGATCTCACCTGCCAGATCGTCTCCCAAGAAATCCCCAACCGCTTCCTTCATGAACCACATAGAAAGAGACGGTCTCGTGTGGCTCAACAATGACTGGTTCAAAGCCTCCTTCCCATTCGGGATACAAACGCCGCCAGTAGTGACCTGGTGATGACAGAGTGGTAGAAGCATCAGCCACGTTGGCCTGGGGAGAAAAACGGTGCGAGCCGAGCAGACTTGCCGTACCACCCGTCCTTAGTCACTGCAACCTGCTGCCAGGCGCAGGGGGCGTTCTCGTAATCCAGAGCCTTTCCACGTTTCATGAAGACCCTCAGTTTTGTTGTGCAGTATGTGACGAACTTCATGTCAATGATGGTCATCCATTCTGTCGACGCCGTTACCTCAAAATATTGAGCTCGGAGCAAATTGGCCCACCGGAAGGGGTTCTTCAGGAGCTATGAAACCAAAGCACAAAAACGATCCGTGTGATCTGTTTGTTCATTTAGTGACAGTTTCTCGAGGAAATATATATTTGGCGCACCTCGACGACCTGTGATTTCCATTCGGTTGGCACAATAGATTCACTTGACATTCCAGTGGGGGATACAGTTGGATTTTTCGTGGCTAAGTAACGGCAGCAAGGCGCAAAGAAACTGTTTTAGAAGCTGATTATGTAATAATTGCAGGTACAAGAGACACCTTTCACTTACGCATGAAGCTGATAGTTGGAGACTGAGTGGGCGGGTCGTCGAGAACCACATAGTTGAACAATCCGCTATACACCTAGAGGTGGAAAGGCGAACACGTATGTGAACCGAAGAGAAGAGCGGCGGAAAAAGAAAAGTACACATGGTGTGGCTCACCATTGGAGTGATGATAGCACACCAGCCATGTGCGCAAAAGTTGCCACTACCAGTTTGAAGCGGATACCAGGTTGGTTGTGGCTTTGACGCGATCGATGCGCTCATTATTTTTTCCTGAGCCGCAACGGCGACGCGAGTCATTTTTTTCGGGTCAGTTGTTTTGTCGTCCTCGTTCGTCCTCGTCTCGTCGCCATCCTTGTCGCCGTCATCCTCGCCGCCGTCCTCGCCGTCGTCGTCCTCGTCGTCGTCATCCTCGCTGTCGTCGTTCTTGCCGCCGTTGCCCTCTCCGTCCGCGCCGTTGTTGTCCTTGTCGCCGTCATCCTCGCCGTTGTCGTCCTCACTGTCATCGTCCTCGCCGTTGTGTGCTGTCGCGGGCGCGTTTGCTGTCAGCCCGGGTGTTGCTGCCGCGGGCATTTACCGTCGCGGGCGTTTGCCGTTGCGGGCGTTTGCCATCACAAGTATTTGCCATAATAGGGTTATTCTCCGAATCTTTTGAGGAGAACGATTCGGCGGGAGGCGGGGAGGGCTGGGCGGCGGAGAAGGGGGGGTCGTCGTCCTCATCCTTGCACCCGTCCCCGCCCCTCCTCCCCTGCCGGTCCGCGCTCCGCCCCGCCTCGATCTCATTCCCCCGCCCGGTGTCCGAGTCCGGCTTGGACGTCCCCTCCTTCGACCCGTGCGTGCACGCCCGATCCCAGGTCGCCCACTCGCGCGTCAAGGACATACTCGAGGACGGCGAGCGGCTGGCCCTGGGCATGCGGATCCTGGACTCCACGACGCAGACCTTGGTGTCGAGAATTACTCGAAGTTCATCGACGCCACTGACGCCGTGCAGAGCATCGGGGCCTACGTGGGAGCAGACTTGGAGGGGGGGAGGAGGCGCGGGACGGGACACGGGACGGCGGACGACGATGCCCGGGCAGCTCTGCGTGAAGTGCCTCCTCGCCCGTCTCGACGCCCTGCTGTCGCTGCCGAAGACTATAAGCGATCATATACAGTTTGGACGATACCGCCGCGCCATCCGAGATCACGCCTTGGCAATGGAGGTGTTGGTATGTCACTCGGCGAGCTTTGAGAGCCTGCGGAGCATGGAGG
>JALLPA010001008.1:0-12200 GCA_036939895.1 Thalassiosira exigua
AATTGATTTTGCGCCGTAGAGTTCCGACCGTGCATACCAATTCCTACTACGTAGGATCCGTGATCGTCAGTGAATGACCTGGGATGAAAACCCATCAGGGGAGTGATGAGGTGGGGAGTGGTGACGAGGAGGCACTGGAGGTAGCTCGCAACGTTCCAACCTTTGGACAAATGCACGACATTCTCAAGGACGCCGGGCTACTGAGACACGGACCCGGCCATGAGAAGGAGACTGTTGGCTTCCAAAGCACAAACAGCTCGAGCAGTGACTCGTCCATCGACACCAATGATTGGACTGGCGAGGATGATGGGGATGGCAACGAGAGATGTGTGGAGGACTCGTTGAGGGACAGCACGAGCTCAACAGTGGTTGACACTTCGGATGCCGGCACGGGAGGCGACGGCAACGGAGGGAACAGGGAAGACGGTGTGAGTTCCAGCTCGAACGCCAACACTAGCGACGGTAGATCCAATGGTGCAAGCACGAGCAGAGGCGAGGGCTGCGAGAGTGAGTTCACTGCTCTTGACCGAGAGACGAGAGCCATAATGAAGGAGCGCGTGGCTGAATATACCCGCGAGGGCTACGAGAGACATAACATCACGTTCTTGCTGTGTCTGTTCGATCACAGAGAGGCATACTCGGACCTGCTGCAGCCGTCCCATTTGGAAGAGATGCAACGGTCGAGTCAGATGGATAGTGCTAGGCACACGATGAGAAATTGTCCAAGCACAGCCCGCACAACCCTGCGAGCTACGTGTCGAAAGCTGCTGAGACGAATTGACGAAGAGGTTCCGGGATCGTATCCTATCAAGTTGGAGCGCCTCAGCTTCAAGGTGTTTTCGAGGCTCCTTAACACCTTTAAGAAGACAGTGAAGAAGAGGAGCGCCGGGGGGATCATGTCTTCATTGGAGTCTGAGGTTGAGATTTGGCTCAGTGTGTCGTTGTTTGACGGAGCTTGTTATGCTCTCTCCCACCTTTATCTCGAGTGCGGCTTGGACAAGGGGAAAGTCAGCAAGCAGCTCTGGATGAAGCTCTCTTCGTACAAGAAGGGATCAAGACGGGGGGCGGCAAAGGAAAAGAAGAAGCACGGGCTCAAGGTCATGGAGGGCAATAAGTATCTGCCGTTCAAGGCGTACCGGTATCAGGCAAAGGTTCTATTCGAGAGCAAGCAGCCAGAACACGTTGCGGCCCACTTCTTTCTTGTCCTCGAATGGAACCTGATTTCCCGCTCCGAGTATGTCGTGGATTTGAAGATTGATCTTGTTGCAGCAAAGGACGACACCTTGCTCTTTGACATCGGGTGAGAGTCGTTTCGCTAATTATCATGTCTGAATTCATAACATCCTTTCTCAAGCTAAATCGATATTTGTGATGTCTCACTTGCAGGAAGACAAAGACGGATCAGGAGGGCACAAAAACCATCGATCATCCATGGCATGTATATTCTAATCCAATAATGCCCGAAATCTGCGCGGTCTTGGCCATGGGGCGACACTTAATGTGCAACCCTACGATACTCAATGGGCAGTGCGATCTCTTCGAGGGCTCCTCGCAGTACGAGCGGTTCAACAAAATATTCCTCGACATAGTCAACAGCCCAATGCACAGAGGCCGATTTATCGAGCTCGGGATGCCTCCGGAACATTTTGGGACACACTCGATCAGGAAGGGCGCCGTCACCCACGTTGCTACATCATCTACGGCGTGCCTGCCCATAGCGTCTATCTGTCTTCGAGCAAACTGGGCAATGCCTGGCGTCCTGAACCGATACATCAAATTCGAGAACGCCGGAGATCAGTTCGTTGGGAAGTGTGTTTCTGGGCGGCCCAGGAAGAAGACTGAGTTTGCAACGAGTCCTGCATACTTTGATTTCACTGAATGCGATCCCGACACGAAGCTTAGCAACGAGACGGCTATCAATATCTGGATCAAAGAGAGGATGCCAGAAGAAGCACGAGGGAACGAGAAGGTGTACAGCCTCTTCAAGATGTGCATGGCTGCGGTCGTTTACCATCGGAAATACTTGGACGACCATGTCCACCAGGAGAGCAGGATCAGAGCATCTCTCTTTATGATTGCCACGTGTCCTTTGTCAGACTTTGTGACGAGACGGCATCCGTGGGACGCGTCCGATGATACGCCAGAGATCCAGGGTCTTCCGCCGGATATTGTTCTCATGGCTGAAATGGAGGGCATGAGGCTCGAAATCAAAGACTTGAAGTCTCAGCTGGAGTCGAGCTTTAAGCAAACTTTGAAAGACGAGCTCGATTCTAGGCAGGTTGGAGGTGCGGGGTATGTCCAGTCGCAGGAGATAATGGTGAAACTGAACACTCTTTTGGAGCGGACGGAGCGGAACGCCTTGCAGCAGCCAGAGACGGGGAACTACCCCGGTGTTTCTGATGACGATGAAGGCTGTTGCGGCTATGTTAATTTTGAGGAAGAAATTGTTATCGCACTTGACAATGACAACGAGAAGACTGGCTTGGACTCTAACAATGGTCCGGCTGTGGCTCACAGAGATAGACGGATTCGCGAGCGAACAAACGAGCAAATGTCGTGCCGCGCATTGTCGATGGGCTACCATCACGAGCATCTGAACCCATTACCATCGACGTGGAAGTATCCCAGCGAAATGACGGTGATTCAGCTCATCAACTTGTGGCTGCTAGGAGATCGACGAAACTCGGTGCCACCGCTCAGGATGTTGGCCTCCCATTTTGTGCACCATTTCGATAAGAATGCCCGGACTCTGTCCAAGATGCGACAAGTGATGAAGAGAGTAGAAAGTTTTGCGCGAGAAAGAAATGTGTGGTTAAAAGGAGCACAATGGAATGGAGCAACTGTGACAACACTGTGGTCATCTATCTGGAAAGATTTGGAGCCATATCTTCGCACAGTAACACGGACAAAGACCAATGAACCGAGCTATGTGAAGAGCCGGCAGGGGCAGATAAGTTACAGAACTTGCTACAACAATATGCAAAGGTCGGGTCTGTTCGAAGGAAATAAGTCAAGGAAAAAAGGAGAACGGCTGTTCAATAGGTACTAATAATCGTTTCGACCGTTTTGTGCCTCGAGTGCTAGCCATGTGGTGCTTGAAATGTAGTGTTAGATCATCATGTGAGTTTTAATCAGTTAAATCGAAGTCAGTCGAATTTCGCGAAATCCTCTCTCGATCGAATGTAATATTATATTTTTGGGTACACAACCTTGACTTTTGTTTCTATCGGCGTTCGATCGAGTGACGGACGCCTCGCGCAAGATATTCAGCTTGGCGAATACTGACATACGTAGGATCTCATATGGGACAGTTTGTCCCCCAATCTTCAGGGAATAATACTTCTAGGTCTTTTAACTAAGTTAGTAGTTTGTCGCCAATTTCAGCCTCGGGTAAGTCAAAACGACTTATTTTTTCGTAGTCCTTGGATAGTATTTTACTAACAAAACTCACGTAATCGAAGCTTGTTACGTAGTATTTTGGAAAAAGTAAGTCATTCCGGCTTGCGTTGTTGAACGATTTCCAACTTTTTCTTCGCCCGGGATTTTTTGGTCATATACTATTCCTATGTACGTATAAATAATTTCCAATGGGCCCAACTGGTATCAAAGCGTCGAATTTTCATTCCAACACGAGTTTGCTCGTATGGTACGTACCGTAGGTAGGAAGCTGGGTAGTTAGCTCAAATATTTTTTTGGAGAGCGGTCCGAGTTCGAGCAAGGGTAAGTACGATAGGTAGGTACAACCAAGCTCCCCCCTTTGAGTAGAGAGAGCAGAGAGGGTACGATAGGACTATCTCTAGAGTCGGTACCTCCAACACCAACTCCCCCCATCCGTTGTCGCGCGTCGCGCAGCGATAGTTACAATACCTACATAAGCCATGTTTTTGCCTAAGTACTCTACTTTGAGAAGAGAGGTCTAAGTTCGAAACAAAAGACCAAGGGGGCACTAATATCCGAGAACAATGTTTCGCAGGCACCCACCTGACCGTGCCAATCCTTCCATCGCAGTGGCAGCTGGCAACCAAAATATTGACCAGGATAATGATAATACTCAAGAAATGACAGGGGCAGAGGTTGAGGTCCTTGCTGAACATCAAGCTGCCCTTGATGAAACGTTGAGCCACATTGTTGGTTGTGTGCCCGACTACCGCAACCGTGTAGCAAATTTCATACGATTTATACACAGGCACTATCCTCGGTATGAAGCACAGGTTGTGTTTGAACTGAGTGCAGAGCAACAAAGCAACAAACATGTTTACCACACAGCTACTCAGGATTTGAGGTACGATATTCTAAATCCTCTATACACTCAACTATTTCTGAGTTCAATGAAAGAAAAGTCAGATGGAAAGGTCTATAGTTATGACCACATGAGGAAATTTCATGATGCCATCCTATATTGTTCCAAACTTGCCAACAAGCAGTTAACATCAGAGTATCGGTCACAAATGAAGAAATACTTAGATACAATGAAGAAGGAGAAAACCAAAGCAAAAGGTCAGGGCAAAATGGATGAACAAGATGCTGATGCCATTCCACTAAAGCTATGCAGGAAAATGTGCAGGTGGGCTGTTGATGCAGGAAATATCATGGTTTGGGCCTTCACCATTGTACAGTGGAACGTGATGGGAAGAACTGTCAATGTTTCGCCTTTGGGTTTTCACAACTTCTCATGCAAAGAAGCTGCGGACAGTATAGTTATTCAATATGACAAGAACAAAAAAGATCAAAAGGGCGAAAACACATCTCCAAAGAACTGCTATGCAAATCCATTCGATCCTTCCATTTGTATGTTTTTGGCTTTAGGATGCTATCTTTGCATCAATGATGAAAAGTTTGATCGGCAGTCGGATCAAATATTTCACAAGAAGGGGAGGGATGGTTCATCGGCTGATACTTACTGCAAAGCTCTCAAAAAGATTTGCAATTCAAAGTCTGAGTACATCGAAGCAATAAGAGAATACTGCCGAGAAGGCCATGACCACCCGCATGGGATCCGCAAGGGGTCGGCGACTCATGTCACTACTGCATCTATGGAACCACCGCCTATACCATCTGTTTTGCTGCGGGGCGAGTGGAGCCTCGGTAAAGTTTTAGAGATATATTGGAAATGGTCTGTGCTCGGAGATACTTATCTTGGAAGATTATTGGCAGGACTTGATCCAGATGATGAAGATACGTTTGGAACCTTGCCTCCTCATTTCAGAGAAGGCGTTGAGAATGAATATGTTCGAGAGGCACTGTATCTGTGTTTTGGAACAATCATGGCGAAATAGTAAAAAAAATGTGCTATTCAGAGCGTGCTGTTACTGTTCTTGGCATCAATGGTGCACCATAGCGATTGGCTATTGGATTTCATTGCGACCAACTCGCAGCATCCATTCCAAACCATACCCATTCTTCAACGCCAAGATTTGTTAGATAAACTGAAGGAACTCATCACGTTTGAACCAAATGAAGAAGTAGGGCGAGCGACTGGTGTTCCAGGACGACTGAAACAGATGCAAAAGCTGAAAAAAATCTTTGGCGATGTCAAGGATGCAACTGATAAGATTTTGAATCTTCAAGAAGAGCTGCCCGAAATCATCAAGAATGCAATTGACGAGAAGGCTGCATCATCCGGACAAGTGACCGTGCCATTGGTGATAGAAATGCTTCAGGAGCATAGTAGAATGATTACAAGTACCCTTGGCAGCGAAGTGAGAGAGGCAGTTAAAGATGCAACAAGGCATATAGCTGTGGCATCTCCGATCGAAGAGCAACATTCAGTAGACCCTCCTCGTTCTATCTCTTTGGGAGGCATGCAGCTAGGCTTGTACAGGGAGTACACAGGTGGGTATGCAGTCCCTCTTGACTTTTGCTTTCCATCAGTTAGCTTGCGTCAGGCATGGGATGCTTGGCTTATAGGATATCCAAACAATCGCTCGAAGCAAGTCGCTAATGGCGCTGATGTGATAAAACTCTGCCCCATTCGTCCTATTCGATACATTTCATCAGGGAAGATGCTGCCTGCGATGAACCGTCTTGGCAATTCCGTCAGGAAGCTTTTTCATGATGGATGGAAGCCGGTCCTATCTCTCATGTTTGCTGCTGCCAAGGACACTGTTGGCAACACTTCAGTTCAATCTATGGATGCCGATTTCATGGAGTTAACTTACAACGAAGGAAAGGCTGCGCTTCAAATTTCGTATCCTCGACTCTTCGAGGGCAATAATGCTGAAAATAATAGACAGTGGAAAGTAACGACCTGGAGCAAAAACATCAGAGCGGAGGAGCGTCGTCTTAGGAAGGAGATGATATCTTGAGCTTTCATTCTGTTTCTTCGTGTTATTTGATAGTTTTATTACCTACTTGTTAATTCTACTAGGTTCAATACATTTTGTCGAAAATTATTCCATCTTTGGCGACTTTTATACTTCCCGGTGGATTGGCAGTCTTTAAGTCGACAAATCGCTTATTCAATAGTCGTATGGGACATGAAAGAATGCCGCCTGTGGATCCGAGGACTGGCTTTCCAGATTTTGAAAGTAATTGGCTGGTGTGATGCTTCCTAATCCGATTCGCCCAGATTTTCCATGTTGGGGGCCGTTTACCCTTCCCGGTAGATTGGCAGTCTTTTAATCGACATAGAGGTTGTTCAGTAGCCGCCTGGGCCAGGAAAGAATGCAGCAGGTGGATACGGGTACAATGTTGCTGGATTTCGAAGGTGATAGGCTGGTACGCTGCCGCTGTTGTCAATTTGCACAGTGGCAGGAATGGATCGCAATTGCTCGTGGACCGCCATATATTCCAGCGGACTGGCACTGGAATCTGTACGATGGGCCCTCCGAGATTATACACCGCTTGTATCGGATCTGCTCGACAAATTGAAGGCTTCCATCGATTAGGAGGAGCTGGCGCGGATCTACCTGCGCGGCTCAGATGCGAGTGGTGCCCGGAGAACAATAACTTCTGGACCGCGATCGATTGTGGCAAACTTTCGCCGGATATCGCATGAATAAGCCACGGGGCCGTCCCTCGAGTATCGGAGCCGGTCGGCCTTGGGGCGGCTTTGATCGAGAGAAGGTGCTGCCGCGGAGCGGATCGCGGATCAACCTGCGATCTTCAGCACCGGCGTCAATGGCGGTGGTGTTTTCGGCGAAGGGCAGGCGCGTTGGCGGTGGCCTTGCGCAGATATCAGCGTCGCGATGGCTTGTCTTGCGTCTCGCGCGGCGGCGGATCGTCGGGCGTCGTCAGCTTGGCGGGCGTCAAGATTCGCTACCGGGGGCCGGTTCGCTTTGATTTCGCCATGGTGAAAGTGATAAATTGTTGGATATCTCTCGTCCGAGCAACCACCCTTTTTAGCACCCAACTAATGGCCACGCGCTGGCATCCCAACCCATGTGCACTGCTTCATGCACACATCACGCGCGCACCGTGGTCGCCGCCACCAGTCCGCACTACCCGCCTCCGCGGGCGACGCCACCGCGCACGCAAAGTGGCGAGTACAAGCTCAACTATCGTAGCTCGTGCTGCGCGCTGGCGGGCAGCGCCGGCCTTCGCGCTATGATGTATGTACCTTTGGTACCATGTGCGTTGGATTTTCGTTCTCGAAATATATCTAAAAAAGCCTCATAATCAAACTGGGTTTATCTATAATAGTCAGAAAGACGCCCAGACTTACTTTTTCCGTCAGCATGTAGGTACTCCCAAAATTATCCCGAAAATCAGGATAATTCTCCTTGTCACAAAATCTCGCAAAAACCGCCCAAAGAAGTATCCCAGAAAACGGGGTAATTCTTAGCCTAGCCGACAGAGGCGCCCTCTATTCCCCTCTAAACCGGGAGAATCCAGCGCCAATGAGCGCTATTAATTAGCTCAAGAACACCTCAAATTGGTTTCGAAACATCGGCTCCGAATTCACCGTGGTTTGGGAGATATGGCATACCTTATCAGCCTGTTGGTGCTCAGAAATGGTCGAAAACAGGTCCCCCATCATCTCTTCGAGGAGAAGATCAAAAGATCGTAAGATCTTTTGACGCGTCGCGTCAACGAACGAACAACGAACAAGTCGGGCTCGCCTCTCGGCCCGGTTGCATCGTTGTTGTCTTCGCGATGGAGGGCTCTCGCGTCGCATACACAGCAGGCGTGCATTCGTCCGTGGCGTCGAGAGGAGAGGAGCTCCGTCTTTTGATCTCGCGGTGTCCGAATCTAATCGAGGACAACAGACAACCCTCGTCAAAGTGCTCACATCATCGATCGAGGCCCTGTCCACCGCGTCGTCCCTGCGCCCTGCGTAGCATCGCGTGCACATCGCATCGTCCCTGATGATAATGATCGTGCATGCACGTGCATCCTCGGATCCCTGCTGCGCATCGTGCAATCGTGACCTATTACAAGCTGTCATCGAGCTTGTATTCAGGTGGGCCTACAGCCAAACATTAAGATGTATGAAATTATGCATAACATAACGCAGGCACCCGCAACCAATCCGATTGAAATCATTTCCGTTTCTTGTTGGCATTCCTTGCAGACCTGCACATTACAAGCTGGGGCTCCAAATATTCACCCCGCTTCCGCTTCTGCCTGGTGCTTCTGGTTGGGGGCACATCATTGTTAGATTGAGCCCGGGCCTCAGCATGATTTCGTGCATTGGAATAGTCTTGGCACTTGCGCTTACGGCCAGATTGTGACTCGTTGTTCAAGGGGGGACTGGAGACCGAGATCTAGGTACCCGCAAATTTACAGCCGGCGCAGGTAGCGGGGGGACAGCGCTCCTCATCTCTCGTGGACTCTCCGAATAAAACACGCTGTACAATGGCAAAGGCATCACTCTCTTTGTGTGGAATACGTCATGGCAATATCTGCAAAGTATGGCTTCGCAAGTTGGACAATGCTTGGCAGAATTCCTTCCCAACCTGGCACGCGGATTCTCCTCCTGCCGCACTCCGTCAAATTCAATCTGCTGGACGGATCGCCCAGTGCACTTATTGCTGCTGGACGGATCGCCCAGTGCACTTATTGTTGTTGCATTAGCACGATTGTTCTTTGGTTTGAGCTCACCATCTGGCCCAACTGCATATTTGATCAGTTTCGTGGTTGGGGCATGACAGAGCGATTTGTTCAGTCTCATGTCAAACAGTACACTATCCTTGCACAGAAAGGGTTTGATCCGACAGTATCCCTCGGGGCATTCATCAGACACATTCGGGCGTGGATCCTCCACAGCAGAGGTTGTACTAGCCGTGGGAGAAGTTGCTGTGGGCAATGGAACCCATCGATTGATACTTTCGTGGAGTCCCGGGTAATACTTATTCAGCATAGCCTCCCCAAAATAATTTGGATCACGGAGCTTGAACACATATGATGTCAACGTCATTTGCTGTCTTTTCTTCTGCAACTGCTTGTACGTCTTGAAACTGTCTAACATTGGTTCCAACTCTGAATGCTGATGCAACCTCCAAGCATTATAAATTATATAACCAAGCAACGATAGCCACATCAAAGACCCATGCCCACTGTCAGGGTCGTAAACTGCAGCTCTCTTTTCCAAGGTCTTCCTGACAATGTCAACGTTGCACATTAGGTGATTCCAGAGACTAGTCAGTAAGTCAAACAATCGTTTCCACGGAGGGGGTGTTCCATTCGCCTTGACGTCAGCCCAATGTGAGCACCATAGTTGCAGCTGCAATTCGAGCGTGTGGTGATCCTATGCATACCCGTACGCCTTCGAAAAGTATTCACCTAAACTGGGAATTTCCTTTGCCAAACCCTCTACGTACGCGAAGGACGTGTACCTCCGAGTGAGTTCACATTGTAGGTCGAGAAGGGTAGTCCACCAAAATTATCTTTTTTGGCAAAGCACCTGGAAGACTGAAGACCACCAGAACATATGACAGACTTGAGAGTGGTAAGCGTTGTCAGGTATTCCCTCTTCGAATTGTGTGGTGCCTGTCGCACATTCTGTCCACGGACCAGTGCCCATGACCAAATCAATTAGAGCATCTATGATCCGTCCACTTCCGCGTGTCTTCATCTCCAACATGCACAGCGAAAAGAACTCGTATTCTCCACTATCGTTTCGTTTCAGCATCACAAATATTCCATCAGGAGAGTTCGCACAAACACGATGTTTGCGGTTTGAAAGGAGACTGAATTCGCGGAGGGTCTGAATGTCATACTTCCATTTTGACATGATTCGGACACTTCGGCGAAGAACACGTATCACGAGCTCCTTGTTGGCGTTCCCTTGTTCGACTGATCCTTCTGCCTTGGCCTGAACAGGCCTCGTGAACCAGTGTGGGATGACTCTCTGCAGGAATGCATCTTTGGCTTGCTCATTCATTTCAGATTCAACTGGTACATCATCGGACATTGTGGCAACTTCATCCGCAGCTGCTACCTCTTCAAACTTTCTTTTCGCATTTCAAAAGTATCAAAATTATCCCAATTTTATCCCGATTTTGGCTCGGAATGCGGATAGAGACATTGTTACTGAACATACAGAGGGGATACCATATGTATCCTGGCTCGTAGTTCATTGAATGGACTATGAAACCACTGATGTGTTGTATTCAATCAATGGACCGGGACCATGCCTTTATGGCAGGCTCGGCTCCTGTCAGTGTCAGTGACGCACTGCTGGAAGGTGGTCTCATCCTCCTCGGCAATGTTCGTGACAAAGAACCATCATCCCCTCCCTCCGTTGTTCCCTATCCAGCCCCGCTTGCTGTTGTTGGCTTGCATACTTCACCAGTCTCACTAAAAACCCCGGTTCGCTAAAAACCCCGGTTGGATCGCGCTCGATCGGTCTCATTTTTTTCACTTCTCGATCTCGGTACCCCCCCAAGCCCGAACAAGGCCGTCGCCATTCCTTCCACTGCACTGGGCTCCGCCCGTCCCATTTCGCCATATCTGAGGCATATGTGGCCTGGAGCAACTGGAGAACGGCTGGCGATGGTTATGGTGGCGTCGAGAGCAAGGGCCAGGCGAGCGATGATAGGGCATGGCTCGGGAGGAAGACAGTGCGACCTGATCGTGTTTGGATCGGATGCGCTTTGCCTGTACCAGATTGATGGTGTAGACGGGCTCTTCCTCGATGGCGGTACTTTGGAGAGCAAGACCCTGTAATTTGGTACCCATCGGAAGTCGCCAGAGATGGGTTCGATAGTAAACTAGTGCTCCGTTTCAATTTTTGAAAAGAGTGACCATGCTCTGTAGCCCTAAAAGAGCAGGGACTTGATCTGTTTGCTCATCTAGTTTGTCAATGGAATCGATACCATCGGATCACCCGGCCGTGCAGCCGTTGGTGGAACCATCGGATACTTCTTCGGACGAAGTTCAAGCTATCGTAGGCGATGCAATCCCGTCGCTTGCTCTGCTCGAGGATTCGAAGAAGCGAAAGAGAGATAGTGAGAGACTGAGCGGAGCGGCCAAGATAGAGTCCATTTATGCTAGCTTAGACAGCATACGCTCCGTCGCAGTTCATTTGCATGATGTCGGCGCGTACCTCGAAGCTACTGATGATTGCGTTTCTAGCAACACCAAGCTTGTCGTTGACTGCATTCAGTTCGCTATTGAACAGATAGAAAATCAACTACTCAACATTTCCAACTTAGCAAACAATACGAGAGAGAAGCAGCAAGGGAAGCAATGCCATGCAAAGCTATCAAAGCTCGCTAAGTTTGAAGAGCAGCATCGGCAGTTTGAGGCCCAGCGGCATATGCGGACTGAGCCCAGAGCCGCACTTCAGGCTTCTTTGAGGCATGTCAAAGAAGTCCTTTCGGGTAAAGCAGTAGAGGCAAAGGCGGGTAGAGAGCCACCAGAATCAGTTCAACCGAGGAAGAGGGTATCTGCATCTGCCTCGGCCTCGGCTTCTAAAGCAATCAGCAATGACAAACCGTTCGACATACGGTTACCTCGTCCTGAGAATGGTCGAGCAATATACTGGCCTTCCGAGGCCGTGGGGCACATCACTGATGCCGAGGCAAACGTACAGGCTTTAAGTGGTACTGACAATAAGCGGCTCCAGCGTCAGTATATGAGGCAATACAAAGATGCGATGATAAACCAAAGGCTCGTACCTGTCAAAAGTACCGCATTGAACGATCTCTTGAAGAAGTGTTCCAAGCCTGGAGTAGTACCTCCGATGTATTGGAGCATGGGCGGCCGCCCAGAAATCCTCTCTATGGACAGTCTCCTTGCCAGATGGAAAGATCATG
>JALLPA010001009.1:0-12191 GCA_036939895.1 Thalassiosira exigua
TAATTTTCGCCAAAATATATTCTTGCCGCCAAAATCGCCAAAACCCCGGTTCTTGGTGGAAACTGGAAACGCTCGATCGGCGACCCGACCCGGAGGCCGGAGGGCGGATCTTGGGCGGATCAAAAGCCGGTATCGTACCACCATGGTCCAATCGATCAACCTCAAAGCCCTGACAACTCTGGCGTCGGTCGCGAGACGACCGTACTTGGCGGCGCCGCATGTGTTCGTTCCCACTGTCTCGGGTAAGTCGAGTGGGGCCGGCGTCCTTGTCCGAGCGATGGATTTATGCCATTTGTTACGCCCGCGATCTCACACTCGTTGCGTCGTCACATCCCACGGAAGGACAGACGTGAACTACCAAGCCCTGCGCGACCACTGCGGCATCAAGGCGGTCATATTCGACAAGGACAACACCCTGACGGCGCCGTACGAAAATGCGCTGCACCCCCGCGCCAAATTCGGGTTGCAGTCGGCGCTGGACGCGTTCGGCACGGCCAACGTGGCCATATTGTCGAATTCGGCGGGGACCGGCGACGACCCTGGGTTCGTGGACGGGAGGGAGATCGAGGAGGCGCTGGGTATAGCCGTGATCAAGCACCTGGACAAGAAGCCGGGGGGATTGGAGGAAGCGATGCAACACTTCCCCGGCGTCCGCGAGCCGTCCCAGCTGTGCATGGTGGGGGATCGATTGCTGACGGACGTGCTGTTTGGGAATTTGCACGGCATGCTCACGGTGCACATATTGCCGCTGTGCACAGGCGCCGAGAACAAAAATGACAACACGGTGGCGAAGGTGGTGCGGACGGTGGAAAATAAGATCATGTACGCCGATTGGTGGGGGGGGAAGCAAATCCGCAGCAAAACGCTGGCTCATAAGGTGTGGAAAGGAGAGGAGGAATGTCCGTTGGTGTTAAAGGACAAAAGTGCACCGGTGTTGGGGGATTTGGACAAGACAGATTGATTATTTCACTCAGCAAAAAAATGGAGGGCTGCCGCGGGCGGAAGTTCTGGCAGAGCCAGGAGGAAAGAGTTGATCAGCAGTACTCCCTAGGGAATGGAAATGAAAGGCGAAGCAGTCGAAGATAGGGGGGAATGTGCATCGAATGACTACTTTTTATCAATTTTGGGGAGTTTGGAGCTGGCTGCCTTCTTTGTCTTCGTCCTTCTTGAAGTAGAGCCAGATCCCGGAGCAGCTTTCCCACGAGCTTTCCTTCTTGTGGTAGTATTGACACGTCCGGTTTGCTTGGTATTGTCGCTCTTTACACGGAGTGGGCTGCTGACGATATCATCGTCACGTGCAAATCGTGTGTTATAATTGATCTCGCGGTTTTCCAGCTCTCTCTTGAACTAGATAAGTATCGACAAGCTTAGCGACTTGCATGGAGGAGTAAATTGCATTGGCAACTGACTTACCCAAAGCATTTTCTCCCTAGTTTGCTTTTCTGTTGCCGAGAGTGACTTTATCTCGTTTTGTCTGTAGTGAACGAGACAGATGTCAGTTTCTCTGATTCGAGGAACACATACACAACCACAACAATGTGTGGCAACTTACAGACATTGGATCATTCCCTGATCCTGTGATTTCGTGCGCTCTTCGTCATTGTATCTCTGAGTTACATCATTCAACCGAAGATTTGCTTCGTTCAGCTGGGACTGCATCTCGGCCAACTCGTTGAGGTGATGTTTTGTAATCACGTCAATTTTTGCTCTCTCCTGACTTTCCATGTCTCGTACGCGTTTGGCTTGCTCTTCTTCATGTTGCTGTTTGATAGCTTGAATTTCTTCCTTGCGCAGATTGGTCGCATCTGTCATCTGTTGCGAATACAATGATTGGATGTACAGTCCAGGCTTTGTTTCTGGAATAAAATGACACAACAAACGTACCTTGTTCCTTAGCTGGTTGATGTCCTGATCCTTTTTGATAATGACGTCAATCTTCTTTGCGTTTGAGCAGGCAAGTGATTCATAGTCTGCCGCCATTTCCCGGATCTTTCCCGATAATACTTCGCACTGGAGTCTGTTGTCATTGGCGAGGGATTTCAGTTCACCCTCATGCTCCTCTTTCAGATGACGAAGCGCCCTTTCTAGCTTTGTTTTGCCTTCTCTTATTGTGCTGAAGAGCATTGCTTTTGCATCTTGCGCGTCCTTGGCCTTCTCTGCTATCTGCCCCTTCAGTGTGTTTTCTGCCTCAGAGTGTTCCTTTTGAAGCTGCTTCATCTCATCGCAGTGCCTCTGTAAGGCTGCATTCTGTCTTTGTCTCAATGCAACAAGTTTGCTGGCAATTGCATTCTTACAAAGAGACTGACAATACGCATTCCCTATTTCTATCTGCTCGCTACTGAGGAGTCTCAATTCATTCAGTTGAACCCTTACAAATTTGAGCTGATCGAATCTGCCAGAACGTTCTGCTGCAACGCAGCTCTTCAATTCATCTATCCGATCTGAGTTTTGCTGACAAATGGTTCGGGAGACTCCTAGTTCTCTCTCCATTTGCTCGAGCACTTCGTCTTTCTGTTGCAACTCAGCAAGGTGCGCGCATGCAGCTTTGTCCATATCCTCTTTATGCCGCTTCGACGAGACCTCAAGCTGATAAAGGTGTTCCTTTTCCTTTAGCTCATGCTGCTCTCTCATCGAAATGAGGCCTTGCTCTAAGGCAGAGCAGTTCTCCTCTTTCGAAGCAAGCCTGTCGCTTAATTCAGACACATCCAGGGTAAGATCCTGAATCTGAAGGGCACTTTCATATTTGAGTCGCGATGTCATTGCCTCCTGAGCTTCCAACTTATACTGCCAATCAGCTTCTGCGATGCTGCTTCTCTGTTCGAAGATATCGGCCTGCTTCTTCATCTGATCCTTCAAGTCTGCGATTTGATTACCAAGAATATCTTGCTCGTCTTGAGCCATGCAACAAAGCCCCGCCTGTTCATATCGTCAATGCGACCAAACATTACTTCGCAACTTATTTGAAAGAGCATCGTGCGCGACGGAGCAAATCCTCACCTGTTCCCTTTTGTGTTGAGCCTTGATATCCTCGATGGACTTCTCCCAAGACAACCGCTCTCCGGTCCTCGCAAGGGCAGCGCTGTCGGCGGTATCCTGCAGGTATTTGATTTTCTTCTCCAGGGAAGTGATTGTTGTCCGCGCTTCAGTGCTAGCTCTCTCGTTCTCTATGGCGGCAGCGCTTAAGCTGTTAACTTCCTCCATGAGAGCCGTTGATCCACCCTTCAACTTTGACACCTCGCTAGAGTGAATGGCGGCCGTCTTTGACCTCCATTCTGATAATTGCTCTACAAATGCATCCAGCAGCTTTCTCATATCGACAGTTTCATTTTTACAGTGCCTTACGTCATCCGAAAGGCTTTCAAGTGTTGGCAATACCTTCCCTATGCAGTCTTTGTACCTCAACAAGGCCGAAATTTCATCTCGAGCCATTGACAGCTTACGTACCAAGTCTGCTTTTGACCTCTCGGCAGAATCTAGATCAACCAACAAGACTTGCATCCTCGCCTCTCTTTCCTTAGATTGAGATGCACAACGCTTGTGCTCCTTCTCTCGTGCTTCTGTCGAGGATCTGAGCTCAGATTCCAAGGAAGAGTTTTGCACATCGATGGCGTCAAGTAGAGATTTCAACTCATCATTCTGGTGCAGCATTGGGAAACGCAATGATCGGTGAAGTGCATCAGCTGAGAAGGAGTCAATGTTATGCGTCCATGACCGAGCGAAATCTCACCTCTGCTTCAAGGGTATGATTGTGTTGTTGTCCTTCATGAAGCGCCTCTTTAGAAGCTTTCGCGTCGTCAAGGAGTCCAGCATTCTGCTGTTGAAGCTCTCCGATTATCTTCTGGTTGGACGTTGACATGGAGTCGAGGGACGTCTGGAGCATCTTTACTTCTACCTGAAGCTTTGTCTCGCTGCTGATGCGACTATCAAGCTCTTCCCTCAAGTCTTTGATTTTCTCAGCCATATGCTGGGTTTCCCTCAGCTCGTCACGAAGAGAGTTTACTTCAATTGCTGCCTGCTCCGCCGCCTCGGCTTTGATTGCCTCGCACGCTGCGTTGCGATCCAAAAGCTGCTCGGACAACCGCTTCTCATACTCTAGCCTTATAGCTGCTATGGCATTGTCGACCACGATTCTCTCATGTACTGATGCGTCATTTTTTGCACGTAGAAGAGCCTGCTCGTGCAGGGAAGTCAGCAACTCCACCTCCTTGGCATGGCTAGCACTAGTCTCCTCTCTGAGAGAATCGTGGCGTTTGTTGTGCTCCTCCGCCAACTCGCTTTGTGTCGATGCGATGTTCTCTTGGTGTTGTCTCGATTCCTCCTCCAGACTTTTTGTGAGGTTCCGCACAGTCCGAGCATGAGTCGTCCTCTCTCTTTCAAGACTGCTCGTCAGCAACTCTATTTCTTCGGCGCGTGCTTTCGCTTCACTTTGTGCCGATAGCAATCGATTGTGAGCCTCCTGCTCTTTCGCTTCCCACGATGCAGAGTGCTTCCGTAAGGCGTCATTTTCGCCTTGCAATGCCCGAACCTCGCGCTGTAGCGATGCCTCTCTGCCTTCTGTCCTTTTTGAAATAGCTTTGATTTCCGCTTCATGTTCGGCTTTGACTGTCTCCTTCTGGGCCTCGTAAGAATCTACTACGACCTTTTTGTCAGCTTCGAAGTTCTCGTTCGCTGCGCTGAGCTTTTCATTTAAGGTGTTGAGCTGCACGATAACCTTCGTCAGCTGAGCCACCTTTTTCGAGAGCCGGTAGTGCGACCGTCGATGGGGCGCCTCTGTCGACATATCGAATTGGTTGTCGCTCAGCTTTGAGATGTGCTTCCAAGTTTTGCCTGCAAGTCTGGTGCGCTGCTGCCGTGCCCAGGAGCAGTAGACGCTCTGACCACTATGGTACTACCTCGGGAGCGACGGGTCGCTCGCACGCTCGGCGGTGTCCCCGCGCGGGCACTGCCCTTGCAAATTTCGAAATTTTCATTTCGTCGCTTATCGCCATATCGCCAAATCCTCTTTTGTGTTTCGTTCGCGCGCGCGCACGCCTATTTCGTTAGCGACGTTCGCCCTACACGAACGACCACGCCGCGCCGCACTTTCACTTCATTCCGACGATGACACGACGAAGCGCGACGAGCGACGACCAGCGCCCGAGATCCCCGCGTCGTCACTTTACGAAGGAAGACGGACGCAGCCGCAGCTCGTCGACCCCGATTCGTAGCCCCGCTTCGTAGCCCCGCTTCGTAGCCCCGAGCTCCTCTCGCAACCTACTCTCGCGCTGACCACGCTCTCTCGTCGTCGCCGGACGATGGGCTGCAAGTGTAGCAAGCCGGCGGTTTCAAGCGCTGGAATGGTTCCGGAGACTCGGCGATCTCCTCCTACGAAACTCGAAAGCAACGAGGCAAATGTGGCCGGAGCTGGCGAAGCCACAGACTCCGCTAACGCAAACGTGTTCGAAACTGACATGGCCGCATCTCTCGGAGCCAACGAAGCTACCACATTGGCTAACAACGTCGTCGCTAACCTTGCCTTCATTGCCGATACTGCTCCCGATGACGAATTGAAATCGCCCGTCGAAGCTGTTGGGGATGAAGCCGAAAATCAGACTTTGTGCCAAGTTGTTGGCGATGAAACCTCTGACGGCTCCAATGGAGTCACTGAAGCCAGAACTTCATACGTAGCAAAACCACCGTTTGTAGCCAAGCAACCGCCATCAGTGGACGGTCCATCGAAATTTCAATTGAATGCCTCAGTGTCGACCAAGGAAGCAGGTCCTTGCGTGTCTGCTGAGTTCAAGCTTGCCACAACCGATCATCACGTACTAGAGGAGCACAAGACTACCCTGGCTGGAAGTCAATCCGAAACCGATGACAACAAGGGTGGCGGGATGCCACGAGTGGTCAGTGTGGGAAGCTTTGACAGCATTTGCCCCGATTCGAGCAAAGCATGTGATAGCGTGCAATCGTCAGAGCCATCTGTCCTGGATGAAGTAACCACTCCCACTTTGAACCTATCAAACGAGACGAAGCAAGTTCTCGACGTCGCTGATAGCTCCATTGAGGTTACCTCTGCCGAAGCGAAAATGCCATTCGTAGAAATGACTCAGCAATCGATTGCGCCAGCATTGGTCAAAGAGACATCAGAAGCAACGGATGTGCATCAAACATCCCTTACTGGGAGTCGATCAGAAGTTCTAGTTGAAGGAAAGAGTAGCGACTTGCCACGAGCGGTCAGTGTAGGCAGTTTCGATAGCGATTCCCACAATGTCAACGATGAATGTGTGCGATCGTCAGACAATTCTTGGACGTCATCGGGCCCGATCTGTTCAGAGGCTGGTTGCGACCTGGATTCGAAAGTTTCATCTCGAAACGTCACGGGCGGCGAGGAAAAGAGGAGCAGCAAAATGAATGGAAAAGCTATCAGTCAGAAGAGCCACCCACTTGTCACAACTTCTCTTAGAGATCGCTTACATGCTTCGATGCGCTCTGGCTATCCAAAACTCTGGGCGGCCGTGCGTCAACTCATGGCCCTGGCAACAGAAAGTGGAGTCAACTATGTGCCTCTCCTCTGTGCCCTCGGGGCATTTTTGCTACACGCCATTACCATCGTCACTGGAGACTTCGTTTGGGATGATCGAGCAGCCGTTCTTTCCAATCAAGACGTACAAGGCAACAGTTCCTTGTTGGACTTATGGTGGCACGACTTTTGGGGCCAAGACATCTCGCTTCCAACGAGTCACAAATCGTGGCGCCCGGCTGCGGTGCTACTCCTTCGTTGGAACTACGCTGTCAATGGCCCAAACCCGCGTGGGTTTCATTTCGTCAACGTCCTTCTTCACGCAGCGGTCACCTACAGCTACTCAACTTTCTGCTTTCAACTGGCCCGGAGCTACGGAAATCGAAAAGAAACGATGAGAGCTGCGAGTCTGGCATCAATCATTTTTGCAGTTCACCCAATACACGCGGAGCCAGTTTCAGCAATCGTTGGGCGCAGCGACCTTCTTTGTGGTTTTGCTTTTCTTGTTGCGCTTGTACTCTACAGGCTTGGCAGGAGGGAGTCGAAGTCTTACTACGTGGGTTTCGCGACTCTCGCTGGCGTTCTGAGTACCCTCTCAAAGGAAATCGGCGTGACAGTTTTTGGCTTGTTCGTGGTCAACGATGCCATCGAGCTGATAGCTTCAAATGGTAACTCCCTGGCCTTCAACAAGTCTGCGGTTGGAAACTTTGCTTGCCTAACAGCCATGAACCTAGCATGTGCTACTCTCTTGACAGCACTGCATCTAAGCCTCCACGGTTCCAGCACGCTCTACCCCTGTGAGTGATCAGTGGTTCGGACAGTGATTTGCGGGTCGATATGTGACTTACACAGCGGTACTTTTCACGATTCGCGCAGGGACCATCTTAGAGAACTCCATTAGTCTGCTCGAGAGCAGACTGTCGCGAATTCTATCCTATTCTCACGTTGCAACAGTTTATGCTTGGAAGCTGATAAATCCAACCAAGCTTTGCTACGATTGGGGTTACCCGTGTGTTGGTCATGTCACGAGCATCACCGACGTTCGAAACGTTGGCACTTTTTCTTTGTTGATGTCTATGTTGCTCATGGGTTGGAACTCATTCAAGCAAAGAAATGAAATATTGATGTGGAGCATTGCATTGACCGTGATACCCTTCCTGCCCGCATCGAACTTGTTCTTCCCTGTCGGCACCGTCGTTGCGGAGCGCCTTCTCTACATCCCGAGCATGGGGTTCAGCCTAGGCTTTGGACATCTAGTGGCTCAATTCTTCAACGAAAATTGCGTGAGAGGTGCGGCTCGGAGAGCAAACACTGCTTCATTGATGTTGCTCCTTGCTTACATTATTTCGATGAGCATCAAGACCGTTCACCGAAGCTATGAGTGGTCGAACGAGACGAGACTGTTTGGATCGGCATTGGATGTCTGTCCCAGCTCGTTGAAGGTGCTCAACAATTACGGGCATCTCTTACTTGACACGGACCCTGGCCACGCCATTTCTGCATACTTCGGTGAGTCTATGTTTGACTCTCTCTCTTGGCTGACTCAGCTGTTTCTAACTGCATGTCGCAGATAAGGCTATCGGCCTGCATGATGAATACGCGTCGGCCCATTTCAACAAGGGAATCGCCCACAGCAACCTAGGCGAAACTCTTCAATCAATCCAGGCCTTCACCAAAAGTCATGCTCTCAATCCCAGAGATGATAGAATCTTGTGCCTCCTTGGAGGTGCTAACTTGGCTCACGGCAAATCACTGCTAAGTAATGGCAATGGTGTTGATGCAAAGGAATATCTACTGAGCGCCTTGCACCAAGTGGACGATTCGATTCGAAATGTTGATGCTGAAGACCCAAGAGCATTGCATCTTCGTTGTGAAATTACTCAGGCTCTTGGAGACCCCAATGGTGCCCTTCAGTACTGCGAAAGCGCATTGGATGCTAACCACAAGTCATCATCGATTGGTATGGACACGGATATGACTTTCAACCTACTTGGGATCATCTCAAAGCAACTTGGGAAACTTGATGACGCTGCAAAATACTGGAATTTGGGATTACTGGAGAATGCTCGATCGTATGATATTCTTGTCAACCTAGCATCTCTTCACGTGGATCAGAGCAACTTTGAGACCGCAGAGACATACTTCCTTGAGGCTGAAAATTTGGACGTCAGCGATTTGCTCAAGGCCTACCTCTTAGCCAACAAGGGATGGCTTAAGGAGAAGCAGGGATTTCAACTTGCTGCTCAGTTACACTATACAGAGGCAATTCGACTCTCGCAGCCCAATCCTCACCCTCAAATTGTGGCCAACCTTCACAATTTACAAGAATATTGTGGAAGGAATGATTGCAACTAATGAACAAGGTTCTCCACTAGCTGGATTATCTTGTTGCCATGTACCATATGGGCCTGGGACACCAACTGAACCTGTATAAAGGTTTTGAGTCATTGGTTTTTCTCCAAATATGCCCACAATACCACACAAATATGTTATCATCTCATCAAACCATTGACACTTCTATCAAATAAGCAATTATTCTGTAAATTGAGGTCAACTGTTATGTATGGCCGGCAATTCTCTTATATAATGTCCTACACTAAGGATTTCTCTTTTTCCAGTATTTACATCCCATGCCTTGAAACAACATATGATGTATGCTCATTGAAACTCTACTAAAATATATTTTACGGGCAGGTTTCTGCATTTCCAATCCGTTATAAAAACATTATTCAACTCGGTGCCCATCCCCCCCCTCCCCTTATAATTAATTTCGAATTTGCCATAATTTCAAAATAGCAATGGAATGATGTAGTATTTGGCAGAAATCCAATTTTATTTTCACATAGTTTCATGTACCTTTACTGTTTAATAGGACATACTTGTGAAGCACACTTATCAAAATTGAAGGTAAAATTAAACTCGGGTGCCTACAAATGTTGCAAACACTAAACTTTAAGTACACATATTGCAGGGTACATATTGTCCATAACTTGAAGGGAAGGTCATGGGTTTTGTTCAATTTTAAAGTTGGTACAAAGAATGATTTGTATTATATATCAATTTTAATGTAGTGTGAAGGGGATGCCCATTAAGGCTCTTACTTGCTAAAATGAGCTGGGATTATCTTTGCTGCAATGCATACAAATATGATAGAGCCAAAAACATACTGATTAACATTATTTTGACAAGGTCATGTCCAGAATTCAAGCTTAGACCTAATCAAGAAAGTTGAACTAAAATACTAGGCATAATATAGTAACTAGTAATTTGAATTCTTAGTTTGATTTTTTCTCTGTTATGTTGCCTTTACTATTTGATTATAAAAATTAAGACATTTTGGCTCTTCGTTGCTGAATTTTCATGGGAGCATTCTTTTCCATCAAAACCCATGAGAATATCCCTTATTTTCCTCATTAAAGGGAGGTCTATCATGGTTTGAGGTAGGGAATCACGGAGGTACCTTTTATGTTGACTTGGTACCAGTGCAACTTGTAATAACTTGAACTATGGTACCTATGGTTTAGGATAAATCAAGCCATAATTTACTAGTCTCGATAGGTCTATATCCTAAACTACATCACTATGGCACCTATATGTAGGTCACTCAAGTCAGTAAATACTAGTCTTGATAGGTCTAGATCAAAAGCTATGTTTTAGATCCTGCTATTTGTATTGAAAATGAGTGTGGTAGCCTATATCTGAATCTTGTCAATTAAGTTGGCCTAGGGCAGTTTTAAATCTGACAGATTTGGCCTTTGTGAGTATAAAACCAGCGTAAGATGGCAGCGAGATAAAAGGTTACCTTTTTCCAAGCATCTGAGGTAAAAAAGGTGAATGCTGCTGGACATCTTGCACTAGCATAATTGCATGCAACATACATCTAACATGAGTGAGTACTTTGGAGCAATAACTCAAAAATTACGGCACAGCTAACTCACAGGGTGGCAGGATTGATTGGTCTTCAGTATAAAGCCTTTGAAGGGACCTAATAATAGTGTTGTTAGTTGTTAGGCTGGATGCTAGATCCAAATATGCCTTTTGTATCATAGGATTTTGAACAAATTATATCGTGAGCTACATATCAAGCAAGAATCACACAGATGTGGCAGATATGGCTAGATCAAGCCAGAAATTACTAGTCTCGATATGTATATATCCTAAACTACATCACTATGACGCCTATGTTTAGGCCAATCAAGTCAGAAAATACACGTTTTGATAGGTCTAGTAGATCAAACTCTAAGTTTTAGATCCTATGTTTGTATTAAAAATGCGATCTGATTCTTGCCAATTAGGTTGGCCTAGAGCAGTTTTAAATATGACAGATTTGGCCTTTGTGAATATAAAACCAACGTAAGATGGCGGTGAGATAAAACATTACATTTTCACCAGCATCTGAGGTAAAAAAGTGAATGCTGCTGGACATCTTGCACTAGCATAATTGCATACAACACATATTTGATATAAATGAGTACTTTTGGACCAATAACTCAAAAAGTATGAGACACAGCTAGCTTACAGGGTGGTTGGATTGACTGGTCTCAAGTATGAAGCCTTTGATTGGATCTAATAATACCCCAAGGTCAAGGGACAGCGTTGTTAGGATAGAGGCTAGACCCAAAGATGCCTTTTGCATCATAGGATTTTGAACAAATTCCATCCTGAGCTACGATATCCAGCAAAAATCACACAGGTGTGATAGCTGATATCATAACAATATATGCCCTGAAATATTTATATGGTTATATGAGTCTATTTGTGTGACACAGTTAGCTCATAAGGTGTCCATGTCTAGTTATGAGTTTTTAATACCCGGGGGGCAGTAACCAATCCTCTACGAGCCTTCAATTTCTGTCACTTTGCTCCCCCTCTTCATGACTTACTGACACGCAAAAGAAATAATGCTGTGAAAACGTGTGCTGAATGAAAGTTGAATATTTTTAGCGAAAAAGATACAGTTTGTTCAACATTGAGTTGAGACGATTGGAGAGAATTGTCATTTGTATCAAATAATAATGGATTGAAAATTAGAACCCCAGTAGATCTAAAAATTCCTACCAGCGGGCCTTTTCCAGACAAAATAACACCCTGATAGACAGGGAGTTCCTATCACCAAAAAACTATCAAGGGCACTGTTAGCTAGCTTATCTACGATGGCATGTGTACTGCTCATAAGGTGGCTGGATAAACTGGTCTTCATTATGAAGCCTTAGGAGAGACCAGATAATCCCCCAAGGACCAGTGTTAGTCTAGATCCAGACATGTCTTTGTATCATGTAAAGGATGTAGAATGGATTCCACCGTGAGCTACACTATCTAACAAAGACCACACAGATGTGCTGCTATGATCACAACAAAATAGGCATTGATGAGTTTAAATATTTGTATTACCTTTTTGGCTCGTTTGAAAACAATGATTTCAACGCGAAACACGAATTTTTGCATATCATAATCATACGGTGTTAGTGTCTGGTGTCAAAGAAAAACCACCCAACAAATTATATTGAACACCATCATCCATACATACTGGAGCTACTGTCAGCAAGTTGAGGTCAGGAGAAAGCCACATGCCAAACAGGGGAAGCAAAGTTTTCGTTGCTGCTCTCAGCAATCAGAACTATAGACATATAATCCTTAACTCTTTGTGTCCCAGGACGACAAGGGACGACAAAATTTTGTCGTCCCGGTG
>JALLPA010001010.1:0-15364 GCA_036939895.1 Thalassiosira exigua
ATATTTTTCTACATATTCCTATGTGGCTACAGTACAAAACGAGCCGGCCTACCGTGTCCAATATAAATTGGCGCACATCGCCAATTATCGCATAAATATGGTGAGATTTCAAACAATCTACGTAGGAATAATATGTCATTTTTAACAACGTCCGCGTTCTCAGCTCCACCATCATACGTCGATCTGCCCACTGAATTTCCTTCACATATTTTACATTCACGATCACGTCGGTTCGGTTGTTGACACGGTGGACGCGGCGGCCGGCGCCGGCTTCGCGCGCTGCTTCGGCCGCTTCGGATCGGTCGCTTCGGCCGGCGCGGCGCGGGCGCCCCGGGCCGGGCCGCGCGCGGCGATGCTGTTGGCTCGTGTTCCGTGGCCCGCCGGCGGCCTCGTGGACCGCCGCCGGGTTGGGGTCAGTCGCGTGCGCATTGTGCGGAGGGTCTGTGGTCTGTGCGTGTGGCCGGTCTCATTTTTGTGGGCGGTGGGTGGTGGCAGCGAAAAAATATGCTGGACATCTGAGCGTACGGACTGACATACCGGACTCTACGAGGAACTATTTTGAATCAATAACCGACCTGATGGGTGTCAGACCGTCGATTTAGCAGCTAAGTAAAGAGGCACTTCTTAGCAACCAAGGGACCTCCCCGGCTGGATTTAAGCTCTCGAATAGGTCCCAAAGAACTACAGTAATGGGTTTAGTCACTGAGCGTTAAGTGAATGGTCGCTCTTAGCGTCCAAAGTCGAGCATCCATATTGGACATTTATTGATCCTAAATAGTTTTTGCCTCGTACATACGTTTGGCTGTTGTATGTCATCGGGTGCGAGCCAAGTGTGTTCCGTACATACGTAACTTCAAGTCTCAGACTTGTTTTACTTTTCAGGTAGTTTTTTTATAAGGAATTTTGAACGGCGACACATTTCTAATTCCTACGCGTAAATCGTTTCAGAGCGATTTATTTTAATTTTGGTCTCAGACTTACTTTACATTTCAGGTTGATTTCTTTTTAGGAAATTTAAAAGGCATAGATAATTGCTACGTACCTATGGTACCTCTTCTTATCAACTCTCGCCTTGCACTTCTGCACTTGCACGCACTGAAACTTACATAAGTACGTACCTAACTACTTATTATCTATCTGCTCTTCGCATTGGCTTCGCATTGTACCTGCGTTCTCCTTCGCCAAATCAGTCCCGCATTCAACGCTGAAATGACGTTTCCTTTTATGTGCATCTTGTTGATTTACGCCCAAATCCAAAATATTTCAACGTTACGACAGCGACGCGATGACATTTCTTGTTTTGTGAGATGTTGATTTTTTGTCCTCCACATTTCCACATGGACGGCGACACGACGAAATTCACCCTCGTTTTGCTATCAGTATGGGATAAAGTTCCCATTGCGCGCACCTACATTCGCGTCTGTCTGTCTCCCGCGGGGTATAATTTAACATGTCCCTATTACCAGGAGAATAACGTTCACCCCATTCGAAATTACTTTTCCCCCTGATTAACCTCTCGGACAATTTACCCCGTTACCCCTTACAAGACTCGTCGTGAATGAAAGATTCAAAAAGGTGCAACAACTGCCAACCACGCACACCACATCACCATCATCGACGAAGGGGGACCAACGAATTCCCCACCATATCCGAGCTTGCCGCATTCATTATTCCAGCAGTCGCCGCCGCATTCATCCTCCCCTGCCGCTGACGCTGCCGCTGTCGCCGCAGCTGTCGCCGCCGCTCCCGCCGCCGCCTACGCCCCGTCGTAATTGACGTCGTCTCCCCCGCCGCCGCCTTCATCGCTTTCGTCAGTCGACGTCGCCGCCGCCGTCGCCGCCCTCGCCGCTGCCGCTCCCGCCGACGCCGCCGAGGCAACAGCTGTCGACTCCGCTGCCCCCCTCGTCGCCGCCGCCTCCCCTGTCTTCGCCGCTGACGACGGCGCCCTGCCAGCATAGACATGCCGCCCAAAAAGCAACGAAAGGCACCGGCCAAATCTACAAAAAAAAAAGGTTTCCCATTTTATATTCATATGCGTATCATCCCTTCCGCAGCACCTCACTCTCTCCATCTTTCCACCGGCCCCCATCACAGCTCGCTCCAAGCCCCTCCGCCCTTCGTTGCGCGGCCTTGGATTGCCCCATGACCAGAAGTCCAAGCTGCCTCCCAAGAGGCAACTCGTTCGCCGCGATATCCTTGATCCCTCGCTCACCCATCGGGAACCGCGCTCTCTCCCTGCAGCGATTCAGTTCCCCGCAGACACTCGGAACCGGGCCCCAGACGATGTTTCAGCCCTCGTCCCAGCCGAACAACCTCATCCCAATGTTGCGGCACTACCTCCGGTTGCTGCCGTCCCAGAACCTCATCCCAATGTTGCGGCACTACCTCCGGTTGCTGCCGTCCCAGCGGCGGCTAAAATGCCAGAACGAGCACCGCCTGCCAAGACTTCTGCGTCTGCTAAGCCCTCCAACCCACCTGCTGTAGCGAAGGCCTCCAGCTCCAAGCCCTCATCCGGGACTCCAGAACTCGCCAATTATCCTTATCCCACGGATCCTACCTCCCGCCTACCTGAGATTTGGACCGGCAATATGCGCGAGAATTACAAGAATTGTAACAAGATTGTCAAGGACATGAGGCGCTTCACTGCGGAGACACAGAACATCCGCGACGAAGCCATGGGACACAACGCCAACATGGACTATTATCGCGACCAGAGCTGTGCTCTGCTAGCACAAATCAAGGTCCACCACGACGCTGCCAAGGCGGCCTCAGACAACTCCGTCAAATTGTGCGACGAATTGCAGCAAGCCAACGATGAGGCTGCCAATAAACTTGCCGAGATCAAGGCTGCTTGCGAAGAGGCCAAGTCCGGACTCGAAAACATCCAAGATATTTATGCTGAGGCGACAGAGACTACAGAGAACATCTCCAAGCACGAAGAGGATTCCATCCTCGCCGCCACTCAGATCGAGAACCGGAACAAACGGACCAAGACCAGGGCAGAGAACTCCGCGCGTGACGTCGAACGTTTTGCGACTCTGTACGCGACTTTCCTAGAGATATATGGATGCTCCCGGACACTTGTGACTGACCTGCAAGCAGATCATGCCAGTATCGGGACCATATCCAGTGAGTTATGTGATATGATCGCTGTCAATGATTGTCGCGGATGATGCCAATAACCCTCCTTCGTGTGTCAGCCATTGGTCAGAGCGTACGATCTACCCCATCCGCCAATGTTCTTCGCAGTCAAAGACGGTCTTGGCCACCAGGTTTCTTGATTGCCCAGCATACTCCCCAATCCAAGCCACCAAATGGCGTCCCAGACTCCAACGCAACGATTGAGCTTTCCCACCGTCATTATCCAGAGAGCAGGGGGAGGGCGTTGCTTGACCAGAATGAAACTAGTTCCGGAGGGATCTCTGGCGATCGTGCTACAACACGCAGCCGCCGCAAGAGGAAGAGACATGGCACAGGCGACGCATTTGGAGGAAATATCGCGGACGGTGACCATCAGGCGGGGGCGGACATGGGCAGGAAGCGAGCGGCGAGAAAGTCTCCTCCGGGGTCTGATATGAGGAAGTCTCCTCCAGAGGGAAAGTGAGGAAAAGGTGACGGGGGATTGTCGTGTGGTTTGGGGAGCAATAAGTCTATGGTAGTGCAATTTTTTTTAAGTTACCGTTTAGTTTTAGTATGTCATTGATTACAATCAATCATTGCAAAGTTATTCCAACAACAACCTGTATTGAGCTCAGTAGAATTGTCGATACTCGCGAGATTTGATAAATTTTACAATGGCTGAGCAATATTTTACCTAAGTACCTTCCTACATGACATAAAGAAAAAAACGCATGTGACATAAAGAACATTTTCGATCAATGGATGCATCAAGAGCACTTCATTTTTGTAACACTCTACTTCACCTATATTCTGCATCGAACGTTTGAAAAGGAACACCTTCGATTTAATCAAGATGGACGACCACCATTCGAAGGATCTACCAATGAAGACACAGAATTCTAACCGAACTGCCTCAACAACTTCCAACACTAGCCCTCCGGATCATGATTACTCAGGCATGACTTTAACTCAGATCCATAAGTTACTGGAAGAGCAAATAGAAGAGACATATCGACCATGGGAGGGAAGGTGCGATATGCTTTGTTATGAAATGTATTTTGACGAGGATGATCCAACCGTGGTTTTTAAACGTAATGAACCGAAAACGGTCAACATTTGTGAGTACTTGGGGAAGGACAACAAGATCCATGTCCGGAGGTTGTACTTCTGTCCAATGAAATATCGGCCTCATGGAGATAAATCAGCCAGTAACATATGGGATAATCTGAGAAGGGACATGGAATCAAATGCAGGGGAACACGGGAATTCTTTGTTTAGTGACGGCACCCACGGTATCGATGTCAGTAAATGGAAACGTGTCATACGTTGTTCTTGTAGTAGGAAGACTCGAGGTAATCGCAAGGCCGCAGATACACAGTACCGTTCGACAGCATTGGTTAACAACAGGAAAATGAACCGGAGCGATGGCCAACAACAGCCAAAGAGAGTCAAGGTTGCCCTCTACGACGCCACATGCAAGTTCAGATTCACTGTCAAGAGAGACGGTCATGGCTTCTTTGTCGATTTAGACAGAAACTCCGGTTGTGGGATTCACAATGGTCATCCGGTGTCATTCATGCCACTGCCTTTATCAACAAGACTCATGAACCATGATATGAAACGAGATACCAAACACGTCATGATGGCAACATGCAACAAAGCCGCCGGACGCAATTTCATGTTTTCCAAATTTGGAAAATTCATCAACCGTGCTAAAGTGGCATATTTGTCAGGAAGAGATGATTCCTCATCCAACTCTGCGGATAAATCCTTGACCAACGATATTAGTCGAATGATTGATAACTTGCGGAGTTCTGACGAAGTGTGTTTCACGTGCCTATCTGATGTTCCACTATCAGATATTCAGATGCCACTTAACTACAAAATGACGGAATCAGAGAACACCATCACGCTATGCACCAACAAGGACAAAGATGGTGTTATTTCCAATGTGCCGGTCAGTGATATTCCATTTGTCAAAGATATAGAGTTGGTAGCCAAAGATGAACGAAGGGAGAGAAAATTGCCAGAAACAGACACATTGTTCATAAGTATTGCATGGCTGCTTTTGCCGGCGTATCGCTTCTTTCTGCTGTGTCCCGAGGTCATCTGGTGTGACGTCACATCTCATTCCAACAACAAGGGATTTCAACTGTTGACGTTTTCTTCTAGAACCTCGGTTGATCGGCAGATCGTGTTTCTATGGATATGGATTCCTAATCAGCGGCGATTCAGCTTCAGATGGGTGTTTCAACAAGCTATACCTCAACTCATACACATTAGTCATCGAAAAAGAGTCAAGTTCATTATGAAAGATGGCGACCCACAACAGCGTAACGAGATAATTGGTGCACTACATGAGGTGTTTCCGTCAGCTGAGGAAGGAGGGTGTGGGTACCACATTGTTACAATTGGTTGGAGCGAACATGTCCCCGGTGTTTCGATCATTTCTAAAGGAAAGCAAGAACAATGGAAACGTGTCGTGAGCCACATACGAGGTTGGATCTACACGTGGATGAGACCAGGTTACGTCGACAGTGACGAGGAATACTATATTTCAAAATATCTTCTGCTGTGTTTTGTGGCGTCTAGTCCGGTCCTAGATGCTGCAGAAGGGAATCTTGTCATGATCATTGGCATAATGAAATTCTTGAATGGATATGTTTTTGTGTATGAGTCCTTGTATCTTCATCACCGTCGGAAACACCTTCGGTATTTCTTTACAGCACATTCATCAGCCCACGAGGTAATGTCCTGATATTGTCTTTTTTGAAACATAAATCGTGATACTTACCAAACATTTCTTTTATTCGCTATGTTGTCATTAGGGAACCAATCACGGATTGAAGAATCATTCCGCGGCAATGAAGCCAACCATGAATATGTCGAACGCTGCTTCTACGATGTGTCTTCAGAATAACTTGAGGGCTTCTGAATTGGAAGAAATATGCTCCCTTGATTACCATAGGCGGTGCAAGCTATGGGTTGACTTGCCGACGTCACTTCATACCGTGACGTTTGCCGAAGGGTTGATCAAGTGTACTTGGGATAGAAGAAATTTGTATTCGTGCCGACGTGTTGGAGGAAGATTGTTTGAAACAGTGTACAATCACTATGACAACACATGCGTTGATGATTTCGACGAAATATTGATGGACGATCTTCGAGAAGTTCCATATCCACGCTTTGAGAGAGTCAGGACGATCACTGTCTTAGAAGATGGCACCATGCTTTGTACATGTTGTTATTTTGAAAACACAGGATTGTTCTGTGTTCATTGTGTTTGCGTAGCGGCCTTCATTGCTACCTTTTCCGGTGAGGAGTTTCTTGGGTTTACTCATCGTGATGTGTCCATTCGTTGGCAGAGCAACTACATGCATCTGGCATACAGGATAGATACACCAATTCATTTGAACAAAACATTCCATGCTTTGTCTGCTCGAGACATCAAGGGACCCACTTTGCCATTCCTGGTTCCGCCTGATATGACCATTGAAGAACCCTCCGTTCCACGATCTGCGATTGATCGATTGCTGAATTATAACAAGAAAGATATCGACCTGTCTAAATTTGATGGGTACCATTCCACTACGTCAACTCCGGTGGACTGGACGAACAACGCAGATGAAGTATATGGCGAAATATCTCAGTGTTTAGAGATGAAACCGGATACACGAACGGACACACTTTTTCGTAGTTCCATCGTGGATTCTGATCTGGGTATGGAGAGCGGATCTTCTAGTAAGGCAAGGAAGGCACTAGCACAGGCGTGGAATGAGTGCACGGATCTTGCCGACGATCACGGCCCGGATGGATTGAGAGAATTGGAACGGTTATTAAATCAATTTCGTACTTGGTCAAACAGTACGCGCATGGACGCAACAACACATACCTCAGAAAAAAAATTCGGAATGTAACTCTTCTGAGATTCACACCATGAGCGGTCCTAGATACAGAGGCACGGTCAACCGCGTGTTCAACACAAGAAATATGCACTAGAAAAGATCAGATGGGACATAATCTCTATGACAAATTTCAAATTATAATCACCAATCTAGTAATACGTATACGTAACCTGTTCCAAAGATGCACCCACCCCGTCCAAGATCTACAGAGCACCCTCTCCTACGAATCAAATACAACTTATTCTCTAAGGATTCGCGTCTTTCCTTGAAAATGTCGTTGTGCATCCCTACAGGGTGTGCAACCAGCGAGTAACGATGAAATGAGCTGAAATATGAGATGACCGAAGATGTGTAACAAGGCCCCGCGTTGAGATTAGCTTTTTCTCTGGCGGATTCTATCATGATCAGCTCCGCCTGTATCGGTCCAGGGCTAATTCCAGAGTCTCCGGTGATTGCCCTTTGTATGTTCAGTGATTCCATCATCTTTATCGTCATCATCTTGACGTAAGCGAAGTCCATCAAGATAGGAAATTTGTGTAAGAAAACATTAGGCATGTCAAAGGCTCCCCCTACCTGCGGCACAGAATAGCTGCAAGATGTGAACCTTTTCCCATCTGGTGTCTTGTAGAAGATAACATATTGATCAAAACACCGGAAGACGACACAAGCACCAACTTTCCTCGGGAGGGCACCCTGGTTTTCGTGGAGCACCTGCAGCAGTCGGGCATCAGTTCCCATAGAAATGGCCCCTGATGATCCACCTGTTCTTTTCATTTCGAATCCTTTGCGTCCGGCCATGGGACGAAGGTGGTTGAAGAGATCGTCTGCAAGTCTCTCTTTGTCCTTGAGTGTCAAACAGTTCGTCACCATCCGCATAAACCGAGCAGTCAACAACTTGGGTGGCAGCATTGGGTTGTTCCAATGACCGAGAACAAGCGCGAAGTCAGCATCACGGGACACCATGTCGTTAGAGAACACATCAACGGACGACAAGTATGAGGGGGTGAAGTCGTTTGTGGTTTTCATGTTTTCAGCAGCCGCGTTGTCCATCTTCTGTGTAACGTGAAAAAGCTGCACCACAAATTCCCGTTCTCGAAGGTCCGATTCCGGCGAATTGACACGTACGGTAATTGTCTCCGTTCCCGTCATCAAGTTGGGTTTGCCTGATCGAGAGTTCAGATACTGCATAGTGGCGTGAGCACAACTGTGGCTAATGACACAATGGGGTGCACCAGGGGAAGGATCTTGTGGGTGCTTGCTTCTGGCTAGACAATGGTGATCGGGCGTCATATAACGTAGTGACGCATCTGCGGCAATGAGGACTCCAAAGGTAGGTACGAGCAGACCACCCTCATATAGATTTCGCATGGTTTGGTTTCGTTTTTGCAACAAAAACTTTGGGTGCAAGAGACGTGGTAGTTTTCTGTGGTTGTTGTCGAAGTACTGTTGGAGGGGAAACTCTGGATACGCATTTACACAGACCTTATGTTTCTTGGCTCGACGATATGTCGACAGGGACGTCTGCCTCCGCTTGCCAGGAGTTGTGGAGAGGGGATATATGGATGGTGGTGGTTTAATTTCGTTGCCTGATGTCCAGGATGGCGGCGATGGTAGAAGGCTCTTGGGTGGTTTTACGTGAAGGTCCGTTCTTTGCAAAAAGGAACACCCGGTGCAGGAAGACACGGACACGTGATACGATTGTTGCACCTCGAAGGAACATTTCATAAAGTAAAGAACTTCATATGTATGGTCATGGCGAATGCGTGATAACTTGCTGTGGGCCAATATCTCTTGTGTGACGCTGTTCACGCAAGGATGGCAGTATGCCCGGTGACAGACACAAATCGCTTTTCGCGCGGAGTTGAAGTTGGGAGGGCACTGCTTTAGTGTCCGAGAATTGGATGTGAGGCTCTCTGAGCTGCACATGGAGCATAAAATTTCGTCGGCCATTGTGGAACTAAGGATATATGGGGCGGTGACTGCCAAGAAATGAATTGGGTTCAAAAGAGGACAGGGAATAGGCGGTTGAGAGAGGAGACGGAAATGATGCTGGTGTATCGTTTGGATGTGATCTGAGAAGCAGCGCGAACAAAAATCCGACGACAAGTGGGTATGCGCACATTGGCGGCACTCTCAGGCCCCCGTGGCTGCCCAAATTGTCGTGGACCGGAACGGCTGCTTCTCTTATCACAAACCAAAGGCACAAAGGTGGGAATGAAGCGCAAGGCCATGAGCGCATGACTCACTGCTACTCACACCCGCAAAATTGTAAGATGTTGCTCGGCCGGATGTGGCACCACTGACTTCGCCGTCGCTTGCAAATGCAGTCACGCCTCGTCTTTGCGGCCAACGCAAACGCCGTCGCTGCCGAAGCCCGCGTCCTCCGCCGTTACAAGGACAGACTACCAGCACCACCGCCTCCTACACCACCCGCCTTCTCCGCCGCCAGCGCCTCCGCTGAAACGCCCGACGGCGCCCTTGTCGTCGCAGCCGTTCCTACGGGGCGGTCGCCGCGGCGGACGCGAGGGTGTCTACGCCTGCGCAGACGCCGCCGCTGCCGCCGCCTCCGCGGACTCCGTCGCCCCCGTCGCCGCACCACGCGAGGGTGTCTACGCCTCCGCAGACGCCGCCGCCGCCGCCTCCGCAGACTCCGTCGCCCCCGTCGCCGCACCCGTCGCCGCCGTCGCCGCCGCCGTAGACGTCGCCGTTTCCTTCGTCTCTGAGCGTCGCCGCCGTCGCGTCGCGGCGGTGGATGTCGTCGCGGCCGTCGTCGGGCCGTCGCTGCAATAGCTGGAGAACAATGATCGGCTGAGGACAAATGATAAAACTTGCATGGCATTGTGTAGACGTGGAATATGTTATTTGATATGGATATTTCAAACGGGATGAATTAAAAAGGGGCGGTTTAAATTCAAGAAGAAAGAAGGTGGAAGGAAGATGAAGAGTTTAAACTTAGGAAAAGAGAAACAAATAACCTCATTTCGAATTGAGGATTGGAGAGGGGATAATGGTTGGTCATTGCGCACATCGGTTTGCAAAACGGATGTGGATTTTGAATGAATCAAAACCAATGCACAGACAGACGCGAAAGTAGGGGCGCGCAATGGGAACCATTTTTCATTCATATGTAGCAGTTCCCGCATGGTTTTCCTATCACTGATTGAAGCAAAGTCCCGCTTAAACTTGAATCAGTAAAAAATTATACGTAGTCTTGGGCCTCTCTCAATTTCTGAATCGAAAACTAATATTAATATCACCCCCTTTTTCATATCATGAGTTTTCACCAGTTCATAGGGAATGTAAAAAAATTTGGTACACTTTACCAGCAATCATTAGATCTTAATTAGGGATAAAAAAGGTCCCCCCTACCTACCTCCACCATATCGCCAAATATACTTAACATATTGCCAGTTGAATACTTACGCACCATGAGAACCGGTTGGGTAAGTGCTGAGTGCAGAGGGCAATAGTAAACCACAGAATGACTCACTGAAATGGTCACTTATTGCCAGATTTGCAGGTACACGATGGAATACTAGATACTAAGCACTCGTACTCTTATTTGTTGTTAGCTATTCTACTTAGGTACCTCTCTAGAGGTACCATACGATACACGAAGGCTGATTGTGGATAGTGGATACCCTCGTCGTGCAATCAATGGTCCGAGCGACTACGAACCGGAAGACTTGAGGTAGGAGCTTCCTGGAGGTCGTCATGGACGACGGCGACTGCGGGGGCGAGGGAGGCGAAATAACGCTGAGCTTGACCAACGTTGGCGAAGACACGAAGATCTACTTCGTGACAGTGTACGAAGTCGACCTGTGCGGCGCCGCCGGGGAGAAGTTGACGAGCGGCGTCGCTACCGTCGCGACCTCGGAGGCGGAGGGAAATGCAGCGACGGAGGTGAAGGAGAGGAAGTGCACGACGCTCATCGCGCTCTGTCCCCCAGAGACCTTCGTCCACCTAGGAAGGTCGCGGCGGGAGAGGAGAGAGCCGTCGTGAATATGTGGGACCGCCTCGCTCCCGCGGGGGCTGCCCGCCGCCTGTGACGAAACAGGAACGCCCGGCACCCTCGCGTCGCCCCCGCGCCGTCCCTTCCCTCCCTTCGCCTCCCCTGTCCTGTGCGCGCCCGAGCCTGAGGGCCCGCGCGCTCCCGTCCCTCGCGTTCCGGGATGAGACGAGAGGCCGCGAGCGACGCGGCCCCCCGGTAGGTTTACGCGTCTTGCCTCGGATGAGGGCGTGCTGGATGAGATGGGGCCGTCTGCGGACGAGAGCGATGCACGTACGGGACGTAGCGAGCGACGCGAGGAGAACATAGTCGGGAACCGGGGAGAACTTTGCCCTGTGGCCTCGTTCGAACGCCGGGCTTTGATCCGGCGGGAACCGTAGATGGCAGCCTCTGGCGGAAGCAGAACCGTGCGCGGTCAACGCAACCGAACGGAAGCATTTCTTCTGCTACGACCTGCGACTGCCAGGCTTTCCACGCTGCCAACGTGGCTACGAAAGGACCAGCGACATCTCCTCCTGTGATAATTCAGAACCCCCAAGTAGCAGAGGGTTCTTACCACCAATCCTCAAAACTAGCTCTAGCTTTGGGGGAAAAATCGAACCTGTTCACTGGCGCGTCGTGTCCCAGGTCCTAAACACGAATAGAAAAAGAGAACAACTCTCTTTCGCTGCGCGAGATATGCCGTCGCTTTAACCGTTCTTCCATCGACCGGAGTTGAATAATAGCCGCTCCTCTACTCTGGTCGCATCGAATCTCAGACAGAACCGTCGTGTATTGGCTCCTACGCGGAATCAAGGCGAGAAGACGTTTGCCAATAAAATGGAGGGTCAGGGAAAACTTCTCAAGAGTATTGATGAATAAAACATGAGAGCAAAAAGTCGACGCTCTCACCTAATTCCGCGTCGCTCCCTCAATCTGGTTGTTGCATGGCTTCCGACGCTACTTTTACCTGCGAACTCTGGCGGCGCCGAAGCGCAATATCCGCTACGACCGCGCACGAGATGTGCTGCCCCTCCAATGCACTCTCTTTCCCATGTGGTAGGTAGTAGCCCTTCCTCTCGCCGTCGCTGCCGAAGACGCTGCCACCGCTCGGTGGCAGGGCTCTATGCAAAGCCGCCGTCGCCCAGAGAAGTGGGCCCCCTCAAACCAATCGCCGTCGGTAGCTTATTCGTGCTCGTCCTCCTCTTCAGCGTCAGGCCGAATTCGCGGAGGCGATGGCCGGCTAAAGTGGACCAAAAAGAGGAGCAGAGGGGCAAAATTTGGGGGATGCCGGGGTACGACGTGCTTGCTGAGCGGCTTGCTGAGACCCCATCTGGGCCTGCTGGACGCAACGGGACTGCAGCGTGTTTTTGAAGGGCTTGCACTTGCGCCGCCGCCGATTCCTCGGGAGACCTCGCCCCCGACGCTGCTTGCGCGGACTGCACGGATTCAACGCCTGGACCTGCTGCTGCGCTGTGACTCGATCTCGCATATCCCAGACGGCGAACTTGGCCTCGGCGATGAGGCGGTGGGCCTCCCGGAGGCGCATAAGTTCTTCCTTGCGGGCGGTGGCAGCGGCGAGGGCGGCCTTGAGCAACAGCCGATGTAAGGGCTGTGGCGATGAAAGGCCTCGTCAGCCTTCCTCCTGCTTCGGTCTCAATGCGCCTTCGTCTTCATATTTGCCACAGCTTTTTTCACAAGCTCCGGGGGTGCTGAAACCGCCGCCTGTAGATGAAAAGTTAAGGCCTGAATCGGTTCTCGTGAGTTTGTGAAAAGAAAACAGATTTGAATACATATCACGAGCTTACCATCTTGTTCGTCGTCTCCTGCTGCTGGCTGCTGGCCGCGCGCGAGAGGTGCCGTCGCTCCCTCGTGTGCTCCGCTTCCAATCTCCCGCTCGTCGCATCGCTCGTCACCTCCGCCGCCCTTCCGCCTCAACTACCGCCCCACGGGTCCTCTTCTCGCTCGGCGGAAGAGAAGAAACATCCACCGTTTGCGCGCTCCACGCATCGCGGCCGCGGTGCCTCGTCCCACGCTCGCCATCGGATGGCGCCGCACCTGAACCGACAAGCAAACGCCCGCGCTCGCGACCTCTGCTGCCCGTCGCCCCTGACCTGGATGCATCGTCGACGATGTTCTGTTGCAATCCGTCTTACGTCGGCGTTGGATGGGTCGAACGGCGTTGTGGTCTCGCTTCGCGAACGAGAACATAATGATGAAGGAGCTGAGGCGAACGAAGAGCGCGGCAGTGCGATGGAATAAATAATGAACGACCAAAGATTGCCTCGCCTCGTGCTTTTTTGAGCACGTGAAACTACGTGCGGTGCTCGTGGCGTCGCGTATTGAAGCACGCTTGAAATGCGTGATGGAGATCTGGGCGAGTCGGAGGCAAGTCCTATTAACGGCGGTGCTCGGATCGGAGGCAGAAAAGCAAGGATCCTTCTCAGAAACGGCACAGAATATCTTTGCTATTTAGATATCATACCTATTCCTATTAATGACAAGTACATATCTACATACATTCGAGCATGAAAAATCAATACAACAAATACTTACTGATTCCTATGAGAAGCTGATGTTTTCATTTGCGTAGCAGGTTCAAGCTTCAAAAATAAATTCACCGATTTCATCTAATACGTTTGAGTACTTTCTTTGGGGGTTGAGCAAGAAGTAGCAAGTGTGGCTACTGTGCCAAGAGGAATGACCACAGCAATTGATGTCAGGTACAAGGTGATAAAAATGGGTTGATTTTTGTTGCTGATGGGAAGTGCTGTATTGCGTCTTGGGTGAGTCGGCCTGTTAAATTGAATAATGTGCACCTGACTTTTCGGCTTCAGCGGAGGTCGCTGTGACAAGGAATCGCTGTTTTCCGTCTCTGACGACTTTTGCTTTTGCCGACATTGATCGGGTCTCAAACTTTGCAGTCCCCTCCTCTATGATTATAGGATTGGTCTGAGGCCCTTTGTTTCCGTCAAAGAATGCAAAAATGATTGACATGGCAGGTAAACGGTTTTTAATTTTCTTATTTTATTCAAGACAATATTGTTTTAATCCTAAGCATATACTATAGTGGAATGCGGCCTTAGTTTTTCATGAAGTCTGTTTATAAATGATGCACCTTTTGTTGAATCATAATTAACGACTTAATTCAATGTTGTACTTCTTAGTGTAATATTGAATTTAGTTGTTTCATCTCAAACCTTTGTTCTCCAATTATCAGTCTCAAAAGTTAGTGGCGAATATTTTATGTGTATGAATTGCGCATGACATGTGCACAAAATTACTGGGGTGTGTACAATACCTTGAAATGCTATCAACATAGCAGGAAAGAATCTCGAATAAGTACCATGGTTGACAACATAGCATCAGAATCATTGCAACTTCGAAAATGCTGCACAGTGATTAACTGTACCTATCAGCAAACTGTCGTATTAGAGCCAATTTTGAAGCTAATATATTTGTTTTTGCTTACATTGTATCACTGCAGCTACTAATGATGGTGTATTAGACATTACTTAAGTTGTGGTACCTTGTACATGCCCAATCAATGCTTCTGCCCAACAGTGATTTTTTAGGGGAGCTATCATCAAAGCTAAGTATTTTTGTGACTCTTGAGTAAAACTGTGACCATTACTTATGCATCAATCACTTAGTTATTGGTGCTATGACTGCTGCAACAATTCTGCTTCTTGTTTTTTGTCAAGCAGAACAAGCATGGCGCGATCACAAAGTACTTGGTAACAAAAATGTATGAGCTCTGTCAGTTTCACCACAGCGCAACCTAGTTGTCGTTACATGATCATGTAGTATCCATAATTTGGATACTACTAATATTACTATTACTTCCATCATTGTTCATAGCGTTCTTGCTACAGCAGCAGCTCTGTTCTTGTATTAATAGATCAAAATGTCTGATAGTAAGGTTGTATGTGCTACATCTGCCACTGTATTTTTCATTACAGCTCTGATGTATGAGCAGATCATAGGGCCTGATAGTTGTGCTACATCTGCTACATTTTTCTTGCATTGTAAATGATTTATCATAGCATGTAGGGATGTATTAAGTGAAGAGCAAAACTGCCATGACAGGTGCTTTGTTGCCGCATTGATAACTCTATCACTGTTGTGGTATCACTGTATAGTTTTTGCCAAAATTTCCTCTTTAATTGTCAATTTTATGTACAGTTTACTGATTTTGCCAAATCTTTCCCCTTTAATTTGTCAATAATTTAAAGTTGTTAGCTAATGTCAGGCATTTATCAAGTTCAGGTAAAGGGACGATTATGGCTTTGAGTCGTCACATACTAGTATACACACATAATGATATGGTGTATGCATAATGCAACTCTCA
>JALLPA010001011.1:0-12178 GCA_036939895.1 Thalassiosira exigua
GATGCAGCGTCGTCAACTGCCATGAGATGGGGCGTTCGTCTTCTGATAGCTTTGTTGCGACGAGCTGATGCAAGCAGTGGTGGGGCGAACGCTATTTTTCTCCTGAGGGGTGTTGCGGAAGATGCCAATGAAAGTTGGCTCCCTAGAAGAACCAGCACCAGCATCTTGAGTCGGCTTGCAGGAGATGCTGGGCGCACGTGAGAATCGGAGACGCTCTGGACTGCCATCTTGATGCCACTGGTTTCCCTCCTGTCGATGGTATCTAACCCGAGCCTTTGTGGTTGAGTTTTCAGGCGTATCGTACCTTGGTAGCTCGCCGTTGCCGTTGGTCGAGGTCAAAGTAGTTGCGGATGCATGGTCGTCAAGGCCGACAAGCAAGGATCGTCGCTGCGCATTCGCTGCCGCTACCATATCTACTGGTCGTCCCGCGCCCCGCGCCGGCCCCGCCCGTCGTCGATTCGAACCAGGCAAGAGGAGACAGGAGGCGTCGGTGCGTCGGTCACCACCGCCCCGTTTCCCGTCCGTGCCCTGTCACCCTGTCCGTCTGCCAGCTAGCTGTAAGTAGGTATCGTAGAAGTACCTAGGTATGTTCACGCACTGTTCACATTCCATGATCAAGTGCGGCTATGAGGGCACGCGTTGCGTCGCAACGTGGCCGTGCGTGAGTGATGTGTGAGATTTGCTTTTTGTAGGACTCGAAACAAACGTTTTATTTTTCAAGTTAGAGGTAAAGAGTAGGAGGTTGAACGAGATATAAGCGCGTAGTATAGTATTAGGGTTCTCATCGCCCGCCACATCCTCCTTGCTGACGTCATATTACCGGCTCCAAGATAGTGCGCGAACTCTCCCGCCAAAACAAACTCCCGATAGAAGCCATCCTTTTTGTTTGGCGGAAACCCAAAATCGCCCCCTCGGACCACAATGACGGCCACCGTCGCCGCCACGGCGCTCCTAGGCCTCCCCCGGCCCGCGTAATCGATTGCCCTCGTCCTTGGCTTTCAGCCGATGACAATATCTTAGGGTTGGCGGTCACTGGCCTACGAGCGGCGCGGCGCCGCAAATTCAAATTGACCCAAAATCGTCGTTGTGGGTGGTCGCCGTGGTCGCGTCGACCGCGACAGCCCCGACCGGGGCCGAGGTGAGCATGATGAGAACCAGAAGGGTCTAGTGCCCTTCTCCCTCAAGATCACCTTGGTTCTGACTGCAATCTGCTAATTTTTGATTCGAGACGTCGTCTGACATGGGCATGCCATATTTCTATTTTTTTTCAGATCTGAGCGATCATGCGGTTCAACAGCATGGTGTTCACCGCCTCTGGTTTGCGCAGGAGGGGATCTCTTGCGAGCGAAGGCGGAGGCTGCCCTCTCTAGGCCTCAGTCTCGTCTCCTGGGGGATAGCGTCGAGCGTTGGATTGATCGACATCCACGTCTCTAAGCTGCGTCAGGCCGGACGATCGACTCGAGTGCGGGCGTGGACCGTGGATGATGGCGGCGAGGATGGCGCCGGATAAAGATAAAGCCATGCAATTCACTTAGGATCAGCTTTCAAGAGCTCTGGCCGTCGTGCCTATGACAGTGATCTCTGAGGAGGGGGGGGCATGACGCCGACTAGTTCCTTGCCCCCCCCCCGCGCCGCACCTCCTCGCGTGGAGCACGCGTCGAGTTGGGAGGCGAGGAAGGCAGAGGTCCGCACTAAGGCGACGGAGCCCTGGCGAACTGCAGCAGAATGCTTTTAAGATCGGCTGAACATTATTTGCTGGCATTTGTTGGCTCTGCAAAAAAGAAGCAGCTATCAAATTTTCTTATTCTAAAAGAGCATCTTTCTAGAATCTTTCAGGTTTATGAACAACTTGGTACTACTAATCTTATCTTCAAGTATTGAATTACGATTGTATTGCTCGCAGGGTCAGGTCGCTGGAAAGCCCACCCCCTCCCCGGTTGATTATTGTGTTGTGCGACCATAGGTATCCCCCCTTCCCGGTGCCACTTGTTCCACCCTTATTGCTTCTGCTCCCCTCCCCGCAACGATTGATCCTCTGGGGAGTGCCGAGTGCTTCTTCCACTTCGCCACCACGCTGTTTTCGCAGGTTTTCGCCTTGCCATTTGTAAGCTATTGTCTTCATGTTTTCCCAAATCGTGAGCTCGTGAGTCGAATCAACAGCGGCCTGCATAAAATCAATCTTTTCGTTCTTCGAGGGACTGAAACACATCAACAAAAATGAGGAAAGTCGCACACTTTCACAGAAGCGACATCTTGACAAACAAAAACGAATAACATGCACGCTTTTTGCCTCATGGAATGAGGAATTCCCCCTTCCCCCATCTCTACTCAGCACTGGCACTCACTACTTGACTGTCCAGAGGCGGTTCGCACATAAGGCATGTTGAAGCGCATGATGGCTACTCCTAAGTTGATGGAGGAGGGGGGGGAATACGCATGCCCATTTCAGAGGGCGGCATCGATGAAAAATAGTCGAGGAGCGTCAGAACTGGGGAGAACTTGAAGGGAATGCATCCCGATAGCATCTGAGCTCTCGCAGTCTCACCTGGGGCCGCTTTCGGGACCATCGTCGCCGGGCTCCACCGCAGCGGTCCGTGGTTGAAAATAAATGGAAAATGAGGCGATTTTGAAAATACCGCGGAGCATGGTTCGTGGGAAGGCGGACGCCGATCCCTAAGATATTGTCATCGGCTGAAATCCAAGGACAAGGGCAATCGATTGCGCGGGCCGGGGGAGGCCTAGGAGCGCCATGGCGGCGACGGCGGACGTCATTGTGGTCCGAGGGGGCGATTTTGGGCTTCCGCCGACAAGACGGATGGCTTCTATTGGGAGTTTTTTAGGCGGGAAAGCTCGCGCACCCTCTTGCAGTCGGTAATACATATGTACTATGAACATAGGTACGATACCGTTGTTTAAAAAATATAATCCCAAGAAATTGGCTTGGGGGGAGGATTTATTCGTTAATCTACTGTTGGCACGGGGACCAAAATTGTTACTCCCTTCGTCTCATAAAACCATCGTTTTGTACGTAGGAACAATTTAAACATGACTTTTTGTTATGGGACAAAGGGAGAAAAATGTAATAATAGTTAAAAATCAATGCGCATTCGATAGCGATAAAATCCCGACGACACTCGTACGCCAACAGATATTTCTTCAAATATGGTAGTCTCCCCTCGGGGAGTCAAAAGTGGGCCGGCGAGCCTGTGGATGGCTTGCCAGCGAACGGCAGATCCTCCAATAACGGCTACACAGCTTACGGCTGTCGACGATTCAAGGAAGAAGGTAATCGTCCTCTTGATCTTTCTTTGGCGGTAAGTGAATGATGAAAGGTTGGCGAAAAAAATAGGTTTCAAACCGTTTTCTCTCGTGTCTTGCTACAGCTGCACGACGGTGTCCCAAGGAATGGAGAGTGTCAAAGTTCGGGGAACTTCTATTCTGGTTTCCATAAGTACTATGACTCCCCTGTCACAGAGCATGACTGCGCGGAGCTCTGCGGGCCATACATATTTGTGCCTTCATATCGTGGATTCACTGTCAAGAAATTTTACGAGTTTGAATGCATCTGTCATTTTGATTATACGACTGAAGTTTTTGATAGTCGATATGAAGCGACTGTTAGTGATGATGGTATTATTCTACCAGAATATGACTGGGAATCAGGCAAGATCAGGCTTTATCACATGCCAATACCATCTGGCGCTACCTTGAAGGATTCTTCTAGACAAGCACAGGGCGAAGTGGACACTTCATTTGGAACTGATGTTGGTTACACGTGCTACCCCTTGCATTTCGATCGTACTTATGTTGGGGCATCTTACAGCAGGCTCGACACTGGTACTAATCTTCCTGCGCTTCACCGCGCATGCGCAAATGCTTGCAATACAGATCACAACTGTCATTCGTTCGAAGTTGAAGGACGCTATTCCAGATCTAACAAGTTTTGGGGAACATGTCGCTTTTCGTCTTCCATCAAACATTTGAGTCAAACAAAGCCGTGGGAGAGGCTACTCCCGCCACGTTTAGACCCCGACTACCCTCAATATGATGAACAGGCCAAAATTAATGTGGCACGAATGGGGTGTACGCACAGTTGGCATTTTAAACAGAAAGAACCGAGCGGTTACACAAAGCACGATACTGGAGGATGTGGCCTAGATGAACTCGGTTCGCATACAGCACGGACTGCTCAGGAATGTGCCAACCTTTGTAGCAGCAAATCAACGTGCGTTTCGTTCGAGTATGGCGACCCTCAAAATGTGTTGAGGATAGAAGATTCTACGCACAATAGTTGTAGGCTCTCGACTACTTGCAGAACCCCAAACAATGATCGTGCTGATCTGATGAAGTTTTACCTCAAACACACAAACAATGTTGGCATCGACGAGGCTGATGAGTGCTCCTTCTTGACGTACGACCAAGCCGAAGTGAGTGCTGTGCAAATCTAACGCAACTCAAATTTTTCATCATGGTTCATGCGCATATGCCCTGCACTCACCCTACATCAGCAATACTGCGCCGCTAAAGGGGGCCGCCTTTGTTCCAAGACCGAGCTGGAGAACAATTGTGCGGCAGTGATGGGGTGCAGCTATGACACAGCACACGTTTGGTCTGCAAATGAGGCATCGCCCGAGGCTTGCACGGAGGACGAGCCGGAGCCATCAATCACAAGCTATACCAGCTGTTGGGAATTTGTTGATGCGTTCCAACGTCTGTACAATGCCCGAAACCAGATTATCTTTCCCCGCGAAAATCCCATGCTAGTTAATTCAGAGCAAGGCGCCTCGTCCGACTTTGCCAACCTTCAATTTCCAGTGGCGTTTGAATGGGCTGGGCCCGGCGAGAACTTGCATGGAATCCGAAACTATACGGGGTATCTGCACGATGAAGGCGTATCCGAAGAGACTGGTCTCTTTTGTGGTGCGAAGCTGGGACCCCCCACAGCGTTGACCAGGGCTTGTGACAAGAGCCTGAAGTTCCTCCTGGGAGAGCCTGCATCAACTGGTATGCTTAGTGCAACCGTCGAAGCCGTCGAGGGTAAGTCACAAAAGCACCAAACCCTCATCACATCGGCCTAAACACATCTTTCTTATGTTTCTCTCAGACTTTGTTGAAGGAAGAATGAATCCGTCAACAGAGCCTCCGAAGTGGCTTCAGTGGTACACAAACCTGAACGACACATACACTGAGGACTTCGTGACCAGGTGGACTAGCGCCTACGAAAATATCATGGAGCCGGAAGGTCCTCCCGATTGGCTCTATCAGTACTTGATCATTCAAGACGAGAACCCATTCTACAACGCGCAAATGGAGGGGGGGAAACTATACTGCAAAGACGAGAGCATCACTGGAGTGGACGGCGCGCTCAATATCCGAACTTGCCCGAAGGATTGGCTGCCAAGAGATTGGCTGACGGATGATCCCAATCCTTACGACCTAGCTGACTTCAAAGCAAAGTACAGCAACTTTCGATACCCCGCTAGCAACGCCCCAGATTCACCCTTCAAGGAGTCGTGCTCCTTCGATACCTGCCATGAAGATTGGCTCACGAACCCCACCAATCCTTTCTCGAAAGTTGACGACAGAGGCTGCCATGCCTTTTGGTTGGAGTGCCGGGGGCTCGTCCCTCCAAGTTATCAGTGCCATTGGTTTTACGAACACTGCCGAGCAACTCTTACGTCTATCACACCCTATTGGGAGTATCCTCTTCAGCCTTGTGAGGAAAGCTCGACGTGCCTCTTGAGTTGGCTCGACCAAGATACCCTACCTTTTTCTCCGAGGGACAATTTGGCCTGCTATCAATTTGCGGAGTACTGCCAAAGCGAGGCAAATGAGAGGTTTCCAGACTACGTTTATCCCACTGAAAACACTTACTGCGAAGGAGATCCAGAACACAATTGTCAGGAAGATTGGTTGACCGATGAGACAAACCCATTCGATGAAGGTGAAGAGGAGAGGTGTCACAACTTCTGGAACTTCTGCCGGACTCGACTCCTTGAGGAGCACCCAAGATACAGCTATCCGCTATTTCGCGATGTAGAAGTTGATGACTTACTGCCAGGATACTGTTGCCGAGACGATCCGGTCGACGGTAATCCAAGCTCCAACTTCTGGGGCGAGCCCGTGAGTGAATCCCAATGGCTTTCGACGCTTACTCGTTTTCGTCCTTCACTCTCAACTTTCCAACACACAAATACTCAACGCAGTATACAGCGGCTCGTGCGGGGAAAGGCATGGAATGTCAAGATCGAGGGGAGTGGCAATTTGGACTGTCACCCAAGGTGAGTGTTTGATGTTCATAAGACGCAAACCTTCGAGTCCAACCTACATTCCACCTTCACCGCAGGCCTGTGCGAATGGCGGAGGTACATTCTACCCGACGCCCTGCGTCACCCTCTATCGCTGCATTGAAGGTCGTCCCCGCGATGGCGATCCAGGCTTCAACAAAGCATTCGAAGAATGGGTCATCGAGAACGAAGTTCACATCTACGATCCCTCTGACCTTGACCAGTGCAAACAGGCTCGGAGAGCGCTGGGTTACGATGAAACCTACCCTGGCGACAAAAAGGTTTGCGAAACCTTCAGATCAATGAGGTGCGACGATTTCTTCCTCGACCTTGCGTGGGTTGACGAAGAAGCTAGAAGTTCAGCAATACCCAAATACGAGCAAATAGTATACAAAGAAATGGTGTAAGTGACGTACAGAAGGAGAAGTATGCTACATGAAATCTCACTCTATGTGTCTTGTCTCAACGTCAATTTTGTTGCTTTGTCAAAGGTATCCGGAGGATAAACCATTGTATATGAAAGAGCTGACCCCTTTTGAAGCACCGGAAAATGCAATGCCCAAGCCTGTGGGCAAAGACACAAAAGACGTTTTGAAGGCACTCGGACAAGAAAAGCGCACACTTCAATATCTCACAGGACAAGCATATGATGTCTTGAATAAATTTGCGGATGAATTCAAACTGTTTGAGGAACAGGCCAATAAGGGATGCGAGGCTATGGAAAATGTTTATTTGGCCCATACGGCTGTGTACGAAACACAGGCACAATCGTGTAAAGTGGTAGATGTTCAGACTGGGGGGTTTACAAATCCAGTCTATCCTCCATGTCAAACTACCGCTCTGGGCCTTCTCAAGACGGCTAAGTTGTCTCAGGCAAAATGGAAAGCATGCACTCAAAAAATGAATGTGACAAAGATTCTCCAGAAAATTTCTAAACTGACTCTTTGGGCTGCAGTGCAGGGGTTAAAAAGCCGGTGAGTACATAGGTCGTCTCTACTGCTCCACTCAAATTCATTTGAACTGAGAATGTCAACGTTGCCCCCCCTTTTTTCTCAGGCTTCTTGTGTTAGATGAAAGACTCAGGAACCTGACAACAGGAGCCGCCGACGACTTGGAGACGCATCGTTACACCGTAGCGGGTTATAACCTGTTGCAAAGTTTTAACAAATGGTGAGTTGAATCTCGTCTACAAATGAAGTTGTTCACCTCTAGGAAAAGGATTTGAAACTCTGCTCAATCACACCCATCAAACCCGGCTCCACCAATGTTAGGATGTACGAGTCGGTGGGTAGCGTTAATGTCAACATGGTAGAGCAGCACACACAAATGAGGAAAGAACTTCAAAAACGCCACGAAGACATCACGAACGACGTGAACCAGTGTGAGTGTATGCAATGCGCACCTGCTACCTGCATATATTGCAAAGGTGCAAACACATTATTTGATCCCTTCTTCAAGACACCACATGCATGGCAAACCACCTGGGGGTTCAGATGTACAAGGCTTTTCCCAAGGCAGAAACGGATCCCCTCTCCTCTACGTGCGTCAAGGTATTGGGTCTTGATTCCGATCGCCGTCGCCTCAACGAGAATTTCCAGCTCAGAGTCCATTGGAAGAAAGGATCGTTAGTCGCCCAACAGACTGAGATTCTTGAGCTGGAGAACAAAATTGTTGAGGACTTGGGGAATGTCACGGAAAAGGAGGATGCCATCATGCAAGAGTTGGAGAATGTCACAGCGAAGGAGGACGCCATCCTGGCAAAGGAGGACAGAATCCTGGAAAAGGAGAACGACATTCTCGATGTCGTCGAGGAGATCAAGGAATTTCTTGGCATCAACGCTGCCGAGGAACACGGAGCCAAATCCGAGAAGGCCCAGCCGTTCAAGATGAAGTCCGAGAATCTGTTTGTAGACGAGGAGGAGATCGAGATGGGTGATGTACACAAGGTGGGCACCCGTCACTTGATGAGGTTGGAGGGGAAGCTTGAGTCGATGGAGAGCAAGATCAAGATGATGGAAACCAAGACAATGAAAACCAAGATGGAGAACAAGATCGAGGCGATGGAAGGCAAGATGCATGGCATAGAAGTGGTGATGGCCAAAATTATCGAGCAGAACGAGTATCTAATGATGCAGAACAAGGAGTTGACGACGTTCATCAAGAAGGTGGCAGAATCTTTGTAGGCCATTCACATTGAGAGCTACTAGACCTCTAGTTGTTTCTACTTTTTATCATCCCGCATATCTTGCGCTGGCCACGTGTTTGGGCAGCATTGTCTCTCTGTAGCTATGCTTCTCGCAGAACTTTTTTGGGCCTGTCGGCTGGCGAACTTTTGCTTCGTCGCGAGTGGCCTCGGCACTTTGTGTCATAATCTGGAGACGGTCCCGTGTTCCATTTAGACTGAACCTTCCGGGGGCACTTGTGTCGCTCTGCCCCCACCTGCGCCCGTCACCTGCCGCCCGCTGCCCGAAGCTGACCCGTTTCCGTCATCGGCTTCTTTGTTCGCCACCAGGGCCTCCTCGTCGTCGGCGCATCTCGACGTCGCCGCCGCGAGTAATGGACGACGACAACGCAACGAAGCGCCGAAGTTCGCCTTTGCAACGTCGCATCATCGGCGTCGAATGAGGGGTCTGTCGCGAACGTAGGTAACATGAGCGGCGGGCGGTACGTCGACGACGTCGGGAAAGCATCCCCGGCATCGCCTCCAGCTCGAACACCGCCAATTCTGCGAGGCGCACTCCAACAGCAAGGGAGCCAGGATGCGCAGAACGGAGACAATGGCGAGCGGCCCACGCCAGGCGCCGGGCCCGGCAACTACGCGCGCGAGCCCGGCGCGTGAGGCACGTGTCGTGGCGGATCGCGAGCTGGCTCATCGCATCCGGATCCTTCGCCGGGACGGCGCGTCTGACCGGGCCAGGGAACCCTCTGCCTCCGCCTCTCTGGCGGGTGGCCGGAGGTGCGATGTACGGACCTCGCGTCGCGTGCAGAGCTTCGCGGTCGCAGCGTCGCTTCGGTCGGCATCGCGCGGTTGGTCCCTACCCTTCTTCTGCTCGCTTCTCGCTCTTCCGTTCGTTGGTTTCCGGAAAATTCTTCGGCGCGAGCTTCGCCTCGCGGCTTCGCGCTGGTCCGTCCGCGGCGGCCGTCGTCCCCTCGCTGGTCGGGTTAGCTCGTGGCATGAGTCGAGTCACGTACGAATGACTCGAGTGACACTTCGTACCTTATGACTATTACGAAGTACAGGTTCCTACGTACTCAATGAGCTCGACCCACTTTTCACCAGATCCATTGAGATTTGGTCACATTTTCCTCCATCCGAATGAGATTTGATCAGCTAACTTGCTAGGTACGCAGCAGCGCAGAGCGCAGAGTGTAACTATGGTACGTACATTCGTACTTAAGAGAGCGATACGCGAATGATAGGCGAAGCTTCAGCGAGTTTACCTAACCTGAAGATTTTTACATAACCCTGTAAAATAGACTACGATAGCCTCCGCGCTACGCGCTTCGGCTACCTAGCTCTTCGCGCAGAATTTTGGGGGATGCAACTTGAAACTTTAATCAGACACGGCGATAGCCTGGCTCCCCCCCAATATTAATAGGTTTTGTGAGTGGTTTATTGTACGTGTTTTCTACTAAGCAATAAACCAAATTTTCCGTATCCTTTTGGAATTGCCTATTTTTCAACGCGATTGGATAAAATACATTGGAATCCTATAATTTTGTACTCAAGAAAAGGGTGTGTAGACCTCATAGATCAACGTAGGAATTTTATCTTAATTGAGCGCGCCCATCACTCTTCAATACCGTACCGTGAGTTGCTTCTTATTTTATTACTTATTCCTTAGTATGTCCTGATTGAAGGAGAAGAAAAGGTAAATAGGAACTTCTATTAAAAAGCGCGCGCTGCAATGCGAACTCTGCCAAAGCGCGTATTATGTATTCCGAAGTACAGTGAGTAGATGGATTTGCTGAAAAGGAACCAATATCAGGAAGTGCGCGCTCACAAGCGAACGCGTGCATGCGCGCTTGTGGGGAAGTGAGTGTCTCGGCTCTCGGCTGAGACTCGAGTAGAAAATTTTCGTTTTGGGTTTTTCAAACCGATTATTGCGAATTTTAATTCGATAAAAACATACAACATACCGGGTCAGCGGCACTGTATCTACTCATCTTCCAAAATAATAAACTCCAACATTAACACACACAGTTTCCAAATCAAATGTGTTTACCCTTTCAGAGTGGTTTTTGACGCTCATGTGTGATTTTTTACATGTGAATCAAACGATTTTGGCCGCATTGTCGCTCGATTTCGATCAAAACGGCAGACATGCGCGCCTGAGACTAGAGCAACTTTATCAGGGTATTTGTCATAACGTGACAAACATATGATCGTCTCCGCCCTTTACTGCCGCATGATACGCAAGCAGCGCCGGGCCCGGAATAGCGTTCGCATCCCTCACTTGCCATAAATTGTATCGTACAAAAATATTTTTCGCGGCAATGTTATCGTAGACACGGCGTTAGCTTGGCTCTCGCCGGCAGTAGTTACATCGTCGATATGAGGGCTCCTAAATAAATATTGTCGCCGTGTCTGTAGCAGCGACAGCTGCCTCTAGTCTATTGAAGGCCTATCTTCCCTCGAAATCTTTGAGCTCGTGAACGAGGCCCTGGGAGGGCTTCCCGCCAAACCGAGTCACAAGCTCAAGTGACTGGTGTGCGGACGGACTCTCTTTTGAGGAAGGAATGATTGGTGGTAAGAAGGGATAATATTTTTCCCCGCAGGGAAAGTTACCGTTATTCTCAGCCTTTCATTTTGGATTCATTTCCGGGGTGTTCACGGTATTAATTTTCCCGTTTTCGACTGTTTAGGGATTATTTGATCCATTTCGTGAAAGTAGTTGGTCCCGCTATCAAACAAGACAGATTAAAAAAAAGAAGCACATACAAACCAGAATATGCTAAAATTCAAACCACCTTTTGAATTTCCAATTTCCTGCCTAACGCGCTATTTGACATTGTTCAGCGCGTCCCAGGCAACCCTCCCCTCGACGGGCCCGCCCCCATACCCGCGACTGCGCATCCCCCCACGCAGCGCGCCGCACGGTCATGCCTGCGGAGGGGCGCAGGCACACTCCCGCGCCCACCGCAATCATTCAACAGACGTCGCGCGGGCGGCGAGCAATTGCCACGCACTGCGAGCGTCATGGGTGTAGTTCAATAACCCCGCGATGACAAATGCTCGTAACGGCAAACGCCCGCGACGGCAAACGTCTCAGATGACGGCAAACGTCTGCAACGTCCCCAACGGGGGCGTGTAAGTGCATGATCAGACCCCAGATTTAGCCCAAAAATCACTTATCAGTCAATCCACTGTTCATTTTTCATTTTTCAGAAGTTATTTAGGTTTAAAGATGTTGTGATGTCATAATCAATGATCATTAATATAAAAAAAATCTAAAACAGTATAGGACGCTAATTATAGTTTACACTTCCGTATGTACAGCATGATAAAATCAAACTAATCTTGGGCCTATCAAAATATTGATTTTCACTTCCGATCTCGGCTGACCATGTCCGCCTCTGCCGTCTTCGCAGCGGTGATCTTTTAAAAGACGAGTAGTGATGGGCAAAGGCTGCATCGATAGCCCCTGCCACTTCCCATGCCAATAAGGGAGCCAAGCGCGACGACAGAAGTCATCAAGTGGGGCTCTCTAGTCTTCAATATTAAGCGTTAATAGCTGAAAGTCCGTTTTTGTCACTTTTATTTTAAGTAATGATTTTAACGCCGCATCCTTGCTCCGTGCAATCCTCCGGTCACGGATCAGTACAGCAGGCATCGGTGCTGAAATCCTGGCGGACCCCTATCACAAGAAGGTCCCATTGCCAAGGATTCC
>JALLPA010001012.1:0-12331 GCA_036939895.1 Thalassiosira exigua
GGGGGGGGGGGGGGGGGGGGGGGGGGGGGGGGGGGGGGGGGGGGGGGGGGGGCATTCCTTTATTCAGGAGAAGAGGGTACCCTACAGATATGCCAAAGTAGTATTTGGAAGCACGGACACACCGAAATCGGCCAGGATGGGAATCAAGACGTAAGTTGTCTGAGAAAATGTTGCATGCAATACAATTAATTGACACTAATTTTCTCTTCCCATCCTTCCTCTCCAGGCTCAGCTTCGTCGGATGACTGAAACACTTGGCCATGATGTCATGGTCTCGGCTACGCCTTTGCACCTGAGGGCAAAAAGTTATATATTTTTCTGACTTCAGTATGTCACATTTGGACTCTTGAAGAGCTTGAGATTGCATCAATACTCTATCAAAGTTCAGTCATTATCTGGTCATAGAGGGAATCTTACCCAAATTCAGACTTTTGAATTGACTTTGAAGGGTTGAAACTTGATGAAGATTACCTACCTGCTCCTACGCATTACATTCTCCCCAGTCTACCTCGTATCAAATGTGGAGGCCTTGGCATGCGAGTGATGTGCCACCCCGGGCGTCGATCATCCGACATAATGGCTTCGTCGGACCATCGGGTGAATAAGAATGCTGGGTCTCCTCATCACACACTCTACAATATAGAGAACAGGATGAGGATGACCTTGCAACCTTCTCCTGCGCAGTCACCACTGAAGCTTTGCATCATCTCCTCTCTCCAAAATCACGTGTGGACGAAGATACCTCACCTTGATGTCGCGAGTTTGTTGACCTCACCTGCATCGACAATCCATACCATCCATGGCGGACAGCAACAACGCCCTCCTCCTACGGCGACTAACAATCCCTTCTCTAGCCTCTATACTACCGGCCACACGACAGACAAACAAGAGAAAGGATGCAGGGGCATGACAACAGAGGACACACCATCTGCTGATGATGATGCTACTCATGAGATCGATGGGTCCGGAGGCGATCATTCGAGTGCAGCTGTTGTTTTTGTGCCCGATATCCAACACGGCATCGCCAACCCTGATGAGCTCATTGGCCCCCCGGAATTCATATCCTGGCGACGCCCACCATCTACTAAATCGATCCCTACCCATTGCTCTTCCCACCTTCGCCGCTCTCCTAGAAGCCGCGCGGTTGTGACACGCAACAGCTTGCATAGGGCACCCCCCACAACGCGGGAGACCTTGACTTCCCCGTGCCGCGATGACCCCTGGCATTGACGGCACTCAGTCCTACCCTCCATTGCTACTCGACTTTGATCGCGGGCAGTTCAGAGAAACATCGCAAGCTACTGTGGGACCATCTGACAGCTCCCTACGTACCTGGCCCCGGAGGACGATGTGATTAAATGGGGTCGGGCAGTCCTCTTCTTCTGGACTTTGCAACGACCGACCCCGCGCCTGATTCACATTGGTACCTGCAGCTCGTCGAGTTGCTATCTTGGTGCCTCAGTAGGGTGAATCTTGTATCGATGGAGATCTCTTGGTGTTTTTATAATTTCTTTGGCCTTGCGGAGCTTCGTACTCATACCATTCCTGAGGCCTGTTCTACCTTTGGGCGGGCAGTGCACCGGGCGTCCAATCTTTGGTTTTTCCTAGCGATAGGCATACATAGATTTACGTATAAGGATTCTATTTACATATATTATATATGAGATAGGGCCACTTTTGACGCCAAATATTACCTATTGCCTTAGAAGAGATGAACAATACTCTCATTACTGAAGCCTATGGCATCGTCCTTATTGTTAATGAGCTTAGAAATCAAGAATCTATGAACCAAAACATAAATCCTAGCAGCGCAGTATATTGTGATACCCATATACCATATTTTTGGGAGGTATTTTTTCCAGATGGAAGGACGATATCATCTGCATCCAGTCTCATTGCAGACCTGCAAAACCACCCACAGATGTAACTTTTTGATTGACTCAAACGATCAAATTGGAGCACCCAAATCCAAAGGTAAGCCCAAATGAAGCTCAAGGATCTTCTTGCCAAAACAACAACCTATATTCACACGTAGAGTATAGAATAAACCCTACGAGTTCCAAGGGTAATCTCCAACGAAGTATGCATGACAATTTAGGTGACAGACCAAGAGGGGAGTGGCAAAGAGGGAGATGAGGCCCGGATGCAGCCTCCAATATAGCTGTATAATATTCTAACTGATCCACGTGAACCATGATGTTAGCACTCGCCCTAGGCTCTGATGTCCCTCACTCCATTATTCTTCCTGGGCAACGAGACTCAAGAATGGGAATCAGAAGTCAAAAGGTGAGTGGCAGCGAATAGAGAGCAAGTGGGCGGTGACGGCGAACGACGAATCAAGGGACAAACAGTGCATCACACAGATTGGGAACAAATGCGACAAAGCCGGTGAATGATCTCGGCTGACGGAACACAGGCAAAGCAAGCGACATGTCATGCAACTGCGAGACAGGTAGGGCCGACCAATGGAGCCGGCCAGACTAGTGCCGAAAGCTAGTGGGCTAAACCGATGGGTGGAGCCGGTTGGCTGAGAGCTGAGAGTGAACGGAGAACAGGTGAGTGCAAAGTGGATGAAGTGCTGACGGATCGAGTGCCAGGAGTACGAACCGGGAAATGACGCACCAGCAGATTGAGTGCCGGCCAAATGACTGCCCTGTTGAGTCGAGGCTGTGCCAAATAGAAGAAGCTGAGGAATGATGCGTGACCAAAGATTGCACGATGGCCCTGATGTGTTAGAAGAATGATTAAGCCCATGGGGAAATGATCCCCTTGCGCCTTAATCCACAAACGCTAACCCCTCCTGAGCGGAGGTTCCGTACCGCCTGTGACAGCCAACACTCATGGGCTATTTTTAAGCATGACATTGGGGAATCAAGCCTGAAGACCTTGTGTGTGTGGTCCTTGGCCGCAAGTGTTTGCCTCGGCCCTTAAGCCCAGTATGAAATCCAAGACCAAACCAAGGAGATGATTGCAGATGATAAGTTGGGCCGCTGCCCAGAGCAGTGGTGGCCGGTGAGGACAAAGGACAAATGTAGCCACTCAGCGGTGAGGACAACAAAGGACAAAGCCGCCGCTGTCACGAGTACCTGCGAGCGAAGCCAAATGGCTTGTGCAGACAAAAGAGCCCCCTGGCAAAGGGAGTCTTGACAACAGAGCCCATGAGCGATGGGACCTGAAAATAGTCAAACGACCGGTCTGGTCGAACAGAGCCCCTGGCAAAGGGGGCACAAGAGAAACGGGTGACAACAGACAAATAGCCAAGCCGCTGCAAGGGTAGCAGCAATATGGACAATGAAATATGATTGGGCCGCTGCCCGCTGCCAAGGGCAGGGGCAAGCAACGAAGAAAAGGACAACACGTCGGGCCACTGCCTCGAGCAACGGCAAAGCAGACATAAAGGCTATAGGGCGCCAAGAGTTGCCCTGAAATATGGGGCTTGCAGAGAGAGAGAGAGAGAGAGAGAGAGAGAGAGATAGATAGAGAGAGAGAGAGAGAGAGAGAGAGAGAGAGCATTAATTGATTTTTGAGCGATGCAGCCCAATCCCTTGACTTTACCCAATCGTTCTTAGCGACACAGACTACTTCGGCATCTACAATGGCATGCACCTCCACAGCATCAGCATAGTAAATCAAGGAAGAGGGACATGTTGTTGTGGAAGTTGGAGATGGAAATGCTGCAGAGTTATCATGGGGCAAGGTTTGGCAGTAGAACAGCCAAAAACAGTATCCTGTTGTTAGTGGTAGTGAGTTGATTTATTACATATTAAAAGTGCCAATATTAGTTTCCTACATGATCAATACAACCGTGAGTCACACATGATCAAAATCAAAGAAAAATGTGTCATTAAAATGTACTAGAGATCGGTTGGCTAAAAAGTATCATGTCAGTTTTCATCCATAGTACATCACATCTTATGTTGCTTCTATTATTTCTCTATGATCAATTGGTCGCTACTTCATTTATGTGTGACTGTTCAATATCTCCCTTCCAACTTTGAATTATACACATGTGTATACAAATTGTTTACGGGTGCAGAAAATCATCCCAATCATGGTCCTTAAGCTTCACTGAAGGCCCTCTGATACAAAACACAATAAAAACATATTCCAATAGCATTCGTTTTCTTGGTTTAGATTGGATGTATTGTTGGGAGTTCTCGAAGAGTGCTGCCTCGGAAGGGCCATTTTTGGCCGTTTGTCATATATACAAAATTTGAATGTATAGATATTATACAATTTTTTAGAACCTACAAAACTCTGGTACTTGAATTTGTATGCATGTGTATACAATTTGAAGCTCTGTCGAAAAAGGACCAAATTTCGAGCTTTGCCGTAACTAAAGCTAACTTATCACTGGAATAGCAGATTCCAATCCTTTCTGATTTGCATGTAAAACCATGGTAAAACTGTTTCTACGCTGGGGGCGCTATTGCCACCCAGTTGTTGGCATGTTCACACACACACACCAATAGTGCCAACGTTGATCTATTGTCTTCGACATATCTGATGCGCCTATTTGATTGATCATTGCTGGGGTGCAATCGGCTATGTCAAAAATTCTATTGATATTAATTACTAATTATATCTACTAGGTCTCTTCAAGAGGACACACTTTTCAATTTGTACCGGTAAAGATAACATATTTCACTCAACATAAAACCAATTTCACCAAGAAAAGACAAGTGTACGTGCTATAAAGTCTTCATCGGTATTGTTAGCCACATTGCCATCATGAGCGGTCCTGTAAATAAGGCAGACCTTTGGGCGTAAGGTGAAACTAAACCTAACAAGGGGTCACGTAAAAACTCTTCACTTCCCTCCCTGATGTTTAAATATCTGATGTTGTTGATCACAGGTCTTTGTTGATTGCATTGATGACGTGCATCATGTACTGTTGCTAACCAACTCAACATATCATCAAGAATTCGCATTTGTACTTTGCACTAGAGTAATGTACTGTCTACGTACACCGAGAAATGATTCATAGTTAAGCTTTGTATCCAAATTATTTAAATTGTTCTAGGTTCAATCCTTTTGCAGCGCATCGTTTAAGTCGGGATGCAACTCATAATTCTTACTTGATTCTGTGCTGAAGTTGAGGCCCAACCAAAAAGAAAACATTGCATAATAATAATTCAATTTTTGAAGATATTTTTTGGTTGCTTATTTGTAGACTTCTTGCTAAAAAATCTTCATTTGCGTTTTTTCTAAGATTGATCAATCCATGATCAGATGTGTGATTTGTAAAACAGGATTCCTGTCTGAACAGATTGATCATATTTTCACCTCAACATATGTACATTTGCACTAAAATGAGTGTGTGCATTTTTGTTTATTCCTGTGCCAGATTTCAACGGCACAAAAAAGAAAACTTCTAGGTACAGTGTCAGAGTGCAAAGTAGATCATTTGATACAGAAGCGACTGTTTACTACTCTGAATGCCACTTAATGCATAATTACAAGTACATTTAGAAATAACCAGAATATGTATCAAAATTGTGATGGCATATTAAATTTTCAACATTGTGATGTTTTACACAGAACTTCAAAAACTTAACAACAATATAACAATTGCCATAGAATACTTACTAAAACCTACATGGACAAGGAATTGACAAGGAATCATGGGTCCAAACACTTAAATTTTGTATTGTGGCAAAAATTAAAAATGCTTTACATAATATGTGCTAAAACATTTCTTTTTAAATGAAATATGTCTAATCAGAACATCGTCATTGTTAGTTCACATCAAAATGACTTCATCATCACTTCGCTTACATACATACAAGACCTGAGTGCCACTTTGCAACCGAATTTGCTGATTGATTGAGGAATTAGTATCTCAAACTCACAGTGCACAAATGGATGAGTTACGTACATATACCTATTTTGTTATTCTCACTTTGCAAATGTGTGTGTGCTTCAGAAATCAAGTCAAATATCAAGCCAATGATTGATTGAGATAAGAAACCGCTGCCTTTCCGAGCAACTATTGAGAAATTGACAAAAACCACTTGGTTCTTTCTGCCATATCGATAAAGATTTTGTAGAACGGGTTTCTTTTTCCTCGGCTTAGGTGTTCTCTAAATGTAAATATTTCACGGTGTGGCTACTGGGAAGATATCAACAACTTGCTACCATCTTAACTGAAGATGTCGAGTTTTTGCTCAGCAGAATTCCCTAAGGCAAGTAAATTAATACAGAGAAAGGCACAGAGGCCTAGAAAGAGCAAGAGAGTTGGTGATTGTACTAAATCTGCCTGGTGTAAAAGACAACATCCCAATGAAGGAGTAATTACTATAAGGTGCACAGGCAGAGGTCCAAGTGCAATATTACTGCTCACGGTTTGAGTGGTTGTGGACTAAACTTGACGATGAAGCTTGAGCTGTAAAGAATTCAAACTGAGGTTGAGGTAATTTAGCAGCAGCTGCTTTGATGCGATACAAGATGAAAAAGAGTGTCCGTGTTAAGGGTGAATAATACTTCAGTGATGTTAGATGTTTATCCCAGGGGAATACCTTATGTACAATAACATATGTGCATATTGCATGTATGAGTGATAGGCACAATACCTAATGCCATCACCAATACTTACCTACCTGATACAATATCTGACAAAAATCTGCAAGGAAACAAAGTTCCCCTCTAGAGATAAGCGCACTCGAGTTCACATTATCCTACCTCGGCATTTTGAGGAAATACAAATAAGGTATCTTAACAGCCCTTCACCAGGATAATCAACTGAAAAAACTGATTTCATAAACTTACAAGGAAGAGTTCATTCAATTATCCATACTTTAGCTGATTTGCTCTAAAATTCATATTCAGTTAGAATTGCCATGGTACATCCTAGCGTTGGTATTACTTCCACTGTTAAGAGCTGACCACTATCAGAAGCTTAACTGCCACTAGTAGTTTCACTAATATAATATTGCAATTCACTGTTGTCCTGTCCTTCACTGGCGTCCTGTTCTTCACTGTCATCTTGCCCATCACTGTCCAGCGATCCCTCATGCACACTATGAAACATTACGACTCGTGGGCGGACTGAATTCCTTGGCGTCCGCCTCGGCGTCCGCCCCCCAGGAGCAGGTGGGGGTGGCGGGGGTGGTAACACGGATGTCGAGGGTGGGGCGCCAAGGAACCATCGGAACGGATTATTGCTGGTTACACTTCGAGCTGATCTCTGGCTGTATCTGTGAGTCAATGCACTATCAAGTGTATCATCGCTGTAGACAGAGGGTGTTGACTGCTTGCATCCCGATGATCGACAACATGCTATACACAGCAAAAGCGATAGAGCTGCAAGTATCCCACCTGCTATTGCTCCAATTGATGGACTGGAAGGTTGGGGTTGAGCCGAGGGAAAATAACTGTCGATCGCCTTGGATACGTTGCTGGACTCTGATGCATTGATAAAAAGGGCAGAAGTGCCATTTCCCATTGATATCTCTGTCCCATTCGAGACGACAGTAATTGCTGTAGACTCTGTGGATGCACCCTGATCATCAGTATTGGGATAAAACGTTGGCATCATTGTCATGTCACCCCTGATGCCTGCACTTGGGGGCGCACTAGCTCTGGGATCATTCGTTGGTTTGGCTGTTCTCATACTACTTGGGGGTGAGTTCTCTCTGATTTCATTGGTAGGTTCATGGCTTGGCGATGCACTTGGTCCATTCAAAATTGCCATATTAGCCTGTTGTTCTGAGGGCATCCCATTCAAAGACAGAGACGATTCCTTTGTTGGTCCTCTTGTGGGACTTTGGATGTATGAAATACTGGGATCTTTCGTGGTCGGCTCTGCTGTCAGTTTTTTTGTCGGCAGAGCAGTTGTTACTACTCTATCAACATTTGTTGATTGGTCTTCCCCAGTCTGACCCCCATCCTCTGACCCCCATGTCACTATCAGTCCCTCTGCATTAGCTATGCTTGGGAGAATGGAGGGCTCATCCGTCGTTGGTCTGCCTGTTGGCTCGTGTGTGAATTTATCACTTGGGTTCAAACTAGGATAGTTCAAGGGGTTCAATGTGGTTGGTTTGATTGTAGGTTTGCCTGGAGGTTCGTGAGTAGGACCATTTGTGGAATCGTTAGTAGACTTTTTCGAAGGTTCATCTGCTGGCTCCTCCGTAGGCTTCTCCGTAGGCTTCTTAGTTGGCTCCTCCGAAGGCTCCTCCGAAGGCTCCTCCGAAGGCTCCTCCGAAGGCTCCTTAGAGGGCTCCTTAGAGGGCGCCTCCATAGGGTCCTTCGTAGGCTCCTTCGTAGGCTTCTCCGTAGGCTTCTCCGTAAGCTTCTCCGTAGGCTCCTTCGTAGGCTCCTTCGTAGGCTCCTTTGTAGGCTCCTTCGTGGGCTCCTTCGTGGACTCCTTCGTAGGCCCCTTCGTAGGCTCCTTCGTAGGCTCTTTCGAAGGCTCCTTCGAAGTCTCCTTCGAAGGCTCCTCCGTAGGTTCCTCCGTAGGTTCCTTCGTCGGCTCCTCTGTAGGCTCCCTCGTAGGTCCCTTCGCAGGCCGCTTCGAAGGCTGCTTCGAAGGTCCCTTTGATGGCTCCTTCGTCGGCTCCTCCGTAGGCTCCTCAGAAGGCTCATCAGAAGGCTCATCAGACGGCGCTTTCGAAGGCTCCTTCGTAGGCTCCTTCGTAGGCTCCTCTGTATGCTCCTTCGTCGGTTCCTCCGTCGGCTCCTCCGTCGGCTCCTTCGTAGGCTCCTTCGTAGGCTTCATTGACGGCTCCATCCTAGGCCCCGTTGTAGGTTCCTTTGTAGGTTGGTTCGAAGGCTCCATTGTCGGCTCCATTGACGGCCCCTTCGAAGGCGCTTTCGATTTTCCATTCGGCGATACAGAGGGTCCGATCGAATTGAGCTCACCTGCAGTTGAGCCTAGCTCGATACACACCCCAGCCGTGGGGATCCACATGCAACTCCGCTCCTGACCACGTCCTTCCCGATGACACTTCACTCGTGTCGGTCTCTCATTGCAGGGTGTCCATGAAGCTTGTTCGCTTCCTATCGACGCATTCGATTCGACCATGCCTCCATCCTCGGACCCCCATTCAATCTCCCACTTGTTTGTGGGCCTCACAAGTGCATCAGCTGCCACCACGTTTGGGGTCATAGAGGGTTCAGGGCTTGTTGGCTCGCCTGACAGATCATTTGTAGGCTTCCCAATTGGAGACGCAGATGGATCATTTGTTATTGGATAGTTTGATGGCTCTTCTGTGGGCCTCCAACTCGGGGAGAAACTAGGTTCTCCAGTCGATGGTTCGTTTGTCGGCTCATTTATGGGCCCCATGCTTGGAGAGGCGCTAGGGTTTTTTGTTGTCGGCTCACCTGTCGGCTCACCTGTGGGCTTCCTGCTTGGCGATGCACTAGGCTCAATCGTTGTGGGACGATCCGTTGGTTCTTCTGTCGGCTTTCTACTTGGAGACGCAGAGGGGGCATTCGTTATTGGCTCGCCCGTTGGTTTATTCGTGGGCCCCATACTCGGAGAAAGACTAGGCTCGCTCGTTGTTGGCTCGTACGTCGGCCCTTTCGTAGGCCTCCTGCTAGGAGAGGCCGAGGATGCAAATGTTATCGGCTCGCCAGTTGGTTGATCTGTGGGCTTCCAGCTTGGCGCCGCACTAGGTTCGCCCGTTGTCGGCCCATCTGTTGGCTTTACTGAAGGACTGCCGCTCGGAGGCAGAGAGGGTGCACTGGTTATCGGCTCGCCAGTCGGTTCATCTGTGGGCCTCCTGCTAGGTGAAACACTAGGTTCGCCCGTTGTCGGTCCATCTGTCGGCCCGTCCGTCGGGTTTACTGTAAGTTTTCTGCTTGGGGAGGGAGAGGGTGCAGCTGAAGGTGCATTCGAAATGGGCCAGCCCGTTGGTCCGTCCGTCGATCCATAACTTGGCGATGGACTGGGCTCGCTCGTTGTCAGCTCATCTGTTGGCCCATCTGTCTTTGTTACGGGTCTGCCTGTCGGTTCATCGGTGGGTCCCATGCTCGGAGAAACGCTTGGCTCACTTGTCGTCGGCTCGTATGTTGGTTCGCCGGTAGGTTTTCTGCTTGGAGAGACAGAGGGTGCCCTAGTTATCGGCTCGCCCGTTGGCTCAGAAGTGGGCCCCTGGCTCGGGGACGCACTGGGTTCGCTCGTCGTCGGCACGTACGTGGGTCCATCTGTGGGCTCGTCCCCCGGCCGTCCGCTCGGCGACGGTGTCAGTCTGTCAGTGGGTCCATCCGTCGGTCCATCCGTCGGTCCATCCGTGGGCCCATAACTTGGTGATGGGCTAGGCGCGCTCGTCGTCGGCTCATATGTCGGTCCGTCAGTGGGTCTATCTGGCTGCCCGCTCGGGGATGCACTAGGTGAGCTCGTCGTCGGCTCATACGTCGGTCCGTCAGTGGGTCTATGTGTTGGTCGATCACTGGGGGATGAAGTGGGTTCGCTCGTCGTCGGCTCCTCCGTTGGTCCGTTTGTCGGTCCGTCTGTGGGCCCATAACTTGGTGATGGGCTAGGCTCACTCGTCGTCGGCCCATTTGTTGGTTTCTCTGTGGGTCCATCAGTTGGCCTCCAGCTAGGGGACGCGCTGGGCTCGGCCGTCGGTCTCTCCGTAGGTCCGCCTGTCGGCTCGTCCGTTGTTGGTTGGCTCGTCGGCTCGCCCGTCGGTCCGTCTGTCGGCTCGTCCGTCGGTCCGTCTGTCGGTCTGCCTGTCGGCCGTCGGCTCGGGGACGCGCTGGGCTCGGCCGTCGGTCCCTCCGTCGGTCCATCTGTCGGCTGGTCCGTGGGCGTCCGGCTGGGACGTAGGCTCGTCAGTCAGTGCCTCCGTGGGCCCCGCGCTGGGCGTCCCGCTGGGCGCCGCCGTGGGACCGGACGTTGACCACGTGATCGCCCCCCCGGCGGTCGACGGCGAGGTCCCGTCCAGCGCGACGCACGTCCCCGACGTAAATACCCAAAGGCAATCCCGCTCTCCCCGCTCCCCCCCAATGGGAACCGCGTGGCACTTCCTCCGAGTCTGGCGGTCGTTGCAGGGGACGAACTCCTCGTCGGCCTTCTCGCCGCCGCCATCAAAGTTTTCCCAACCGAAGAGGAGAAAGTCGTTCGAGTGGTTCGTGATCTCCAGCTCTTCCCGTCGTGCCTTTTCTTTGCTCCCCTGGCGCCGCGCCTCTTGCTCCTGCATCGCCCGCATCGCTCGCCTCTTCCGCCCCGCTTGCTCGGCTCCGCTCATAATAAATATATTGTGGCAAATCTCCCGATGACGTTTACAGCTTCGGCGGCTAAAGTCCTGTTCTTGAAGCCCAAAGCAACACGCCAATGACTCGGGTATCTCTATCTCTATCCCCACACAGAATGTGCCCAGCCTGTTTCCGATGGGACGAGGGAGGGCCGCCGATCGAAGCCCGTGCAGAACTTCTCTCCAAAACTCCTGTTGCCATTCGTAGGGTTTCTTCGCACTGTTGCTGTGCTCTCGCAAGATCTCTCTCGATGCACACTTAACCTCCTCCTTGCGGGAAGAACCTAGCCGTCGCAATGGCCACGATATTCCTATGGCAGGTTTGGCGTACTACAAAACCGTGCGGCCGTGAGGCGGAGATGACGCGGGCCGTTCGACGATCTCCATCCAGCCGCCACAACCCGTGCTACAATTAGCACACGTTGGACTCTTCACATCTTCGGCGTGCATCTCATGTGCATTCCGTTACTCGCACCGTCCGCACGAAACGTTGAGCTTTCGTGGACCACGACGCACGATGCAATAGGTAGGGTACCCTCCCGCCCCAACTCACCACACCATGCTCGCATTCCCGTGCCGGCTCCAGTCTCACAGGTGGGCGGCATCGTTCGACCGTTGGGCGGGAGAGATGCCCAGCCTCAAACTCTCTGACAATTTCGTCCATCCGTTCACTGTTTGATAGCCAAGACATGAGCCAGTAAACGCACGTTACGATACCTACGGTTAGGTACGTGTGTTGGAGGTTGGAGGTTGGAGTTGGAGTGGAGCGTGGTTGGAGCACGCACGGTTAGAGGTGGCTTGATCTGTTTGATCGCTTCGCCGGTATCGTGTGGCCGCAAGTATGTCGATCGACTTCCCGTCGAGGAACACTTATTTCTCAAACATGTATTGATTCCTTTCGTATCAGAGCGGAAATACGACCGTTGGATGGGACCAAAGGCAGCTGCCTCAATTTTCAACTTCCATCCACTCGAAACCACTCGCGCACACGGACGTGAGTGCAAACCTCCAACAACTCTTCTCTGAGCAGTAAAAGAAGAAGGCACAAACCCAGGGCTAAAAAAGTTGGAGATGACTCTTGAGACAAACTGTTTCAGGCCCGTGTCGAGCACTCGCTAGGGAGCCGCTCGGAC
>JALLPA010001013.1:0-12769 GCA_036939895.1 Thalassiosira exigua
ATAGGGCCCAAGGGGGGGAGGGGGTGGGGGCTAATTCCATTCGGACCATCGAACCGGACCATCGAACCAAGGTCGCAAGGTGAGTCATTTGATTCGAACGTGGTCCAACCAACGGACGAGCCGCGGGAGGACCATGGGATGACGTTGCCCCGGCCGGGGCGTGCCAACCAGCTGATCGGTTGAAGGATATAGGGCCCAAGGGGGGGAGGGGGTGGGGGCTAATTCCATTCGGACCATCGAACCTACCATCGAACCAAGGTCGCAAGGTGAGTCATTTGATTCGAATATGTTCGTGTCGCAAGCCCGCACCTTTTTCCCCACGTTGCACCCCCTGCCCCAGCCCTGTCCCCGCCTGATCAATTCGAACCAGCTGACCCGTCGCGGCAGGACCATGGGATGACGCTGTCTCGGCCGGGACGTGCCAACCAGCTGATGGCATCGAACGTGGCATCTAATGTGGTCGAGTCGCATGGTCGCAAGGTGAGTTATATGATGGGATAACTGGTTCTGTTGTTTTGGTGCCAAATCATTCTCATTAAACGTGTCACTTGGACTATCGAACCCAGTCTATTGGGGAGTTATTTGATTCGAACGTGGTCGAGTCGCAAGCCCGCACCATTTTGGATGACGTTGTCCCAGCCGGGACGGGCCAACCATCTGATGGCACCGAACGTGGCATCGAACGTGGTCGAACCGCATGGTCGCAAGGTGAGTTATATGATGGGATAACTGGTTCTGTTGTTTTGGCGCCAAAACATTCTCATTGCATGTGTCGTTTGGATCATCGAACCCAGTTCATTGAACCGGACCATCGAACCATGGTCGCATGGTGAGTTATTTGATTCGAACGTGGTCGAGTCGCAAGCCCGCACCATTTTGGATGACGTTGTCCCGGCGGGGACGGGCCAACCAGCTGATGGCACCGAACGTGGCATCGAACATGGTCGAACTGCATGATCGCAAGGTGAGTTATATGATGGGATAACTGGTTCTGTTGTGTTGGTGCCAAAACTCCCTTTGTACGTGTTGTTTGGATCATCGAACCCAGTCCATCGAACCGGACCATCGAACCATGGTCGCATGGTGAGTTATTTGATTCGAACGTGGTCGAGTCGCAAGCCCGCACCATTTTGGATGACGTTGTCCCGGCCAGGAAGTGCCAACCAGCTGATGGCATCGAACGTGGCATCGAACGTGGTCGAGTTGCATGGTCGCAAGGTGAGTTATATGATGGGATAACTGGTTCTGCTGTTTTGGGGCCAAAACATTCTTATTGAACGTGTCGTTTGGACCATCAAACCCATCATCGATGGTGGTTGAGTCGCTAGGTGAGTTATTTGATGAGATAACTGGCTATGTTGTTTTGGCTCCAAAATACTCTCACCGAACGTGCCATTTGGACCATTGAAACCAGCCTCTAAGGTGGTCGAGTTGCAATGTGATTTTTGTAGGGCTATTCTGGTCGGTCTGTCGAATCCAGCATTGATTCGGTCGAGCCATAAGGTGAGTTATTTTATTGGACAACTTGTTTTGTTGTTTTGGCGCCAAAACATTGTCATCACCGTGCCACGTTCTCTCTTACCGCGTTCTATCAACTTACGGTGGCGTCCACATCCTGTCGATTTGTCTGCTGTCGAACCTCGTGCGGAAGGAGGGCCTCGATCTGGATTGGACAGTGGGGTTGCTCACCGCGGCGAGCATGGAGACCGTCTGCGTTGCCTCACGCTCGGGGAAGGGCGCGCGTAATGATGTCTTCGTGACCGTCAAGTTCTCCACCGCGTGATCAACGGGGACGCCGGCGGACTCCTTTGGCCTCTGCAACGAGGAGATTCGATCTGAAAATTTTTGGTTTTTAAAGTGGTGACAGGATTTTCAAATTTAATGTTCACTTAAACACAACTTTATGTTCACTTATGTCCCTTTTCTTCTCATGGATTTCCCACTGCGTGCGCATGCGGCGGCAATCCATCTATCCATAACTTTCTATCCGCTCTCGCGCGTTGCTCACGTTTGTCCCTTTTCTTCTCATGGATTTCCCGTTGCGCGTTACAGTAAACCAAATCCTCAAAGGTCGGCGCCGCCGTCGAGCTGAGGCAAGGCCAGAAGGTTTGGTGCCCGTTCGATGCGATGACAACAACGGGGACAAAGGCGGACTCATTGGGTCGTCACCATCGTTAGTTACAAGAGCAACACAAGTAGTGAAACCAAGTAAGGGGCCCTCAGAGTGTACATATCACATCTTTCAAGCGTAGGTAGTTGCCGGAGTGACTTAGAGCTAGAGTGATGCAAGATCGAGTGGTCAATCGCGACAACAGAACTACGTGACAATGGCCAAAGTTTGACAATGCACCACGGCCGTAGAGCGGTAGCCGTCGTAGCCGTCGTAGCCGTAGCCATCAAGGTAGCCGTAGCCATCGAGGTAGCCGTAGCCATCATAGCTTCGTAGCCATTATCGTATCCGAAGCCCCTGGGAGATCTGACCATTTTATATGCCTATCGCTTTACACGCTGGGAATTGCTGGGAATGGCACTCAAAATACGTTGAGATGCGTAGGCAGGGGGAATCATGACACCGGTGCTCGGATGCAATCTTCTCGACCAAAGAAGCTGTTCTTTAACATAATTTTCTCAAAACTTTGTACTTATCTTAATCTGGAGCTAAGACGTAGTACACCTTGCACGAACGGCAGCACCAAGCAGATGGACGTGACGGAGCAGAATTGGGCGATGTTCCCGAAGTCCCGGCGGAAGCTAGGATCGCATCCGCCGTCGTAGGCGTCGGCGTTGTCTTCGTCTCGGTACGGCCTGCAGGACGATCGGGGACTCGCGTAGCCTCACAGGACTGGCTCCTCCTTCCGGTGAAGCTGCTCGAACAGTCCCTCCATCACAGCTTCAATTCTACGGACGACCTCGAGGGAGTCCGAGGAGCGACGAACGATCGTCTCCGGCGCGGGCGTCACGCCAGCTTGGCCGTCGTCGCAGTCGATTTCGGAGTCGCAGTCACTCTCAGTGGAGCCGCCGTTGCGACAACGGTCGTCGTCGTTCAAATGCTCCGACTCGTCGACGTCTTGTTCGCGCGCGAACAAAATTTCACTGACCGGCGCGTCTCGCTGCTGCTTCGAGTGCTCATCGTCGGCGTCGTAGCAATCGTCGTCGCAGCAATCGGTTCCTTCGCCAAAGTACAGGCGCTCGGGACGTCGGACCCGATCGAAGTTGATATCCTTCGGGTGCCATCCCGCCCGACGGGCCGAGTATAGGCGCCGTCGTCGCCGTAGCATTCCACGCCTCCCGCCCTCGAGTCGCCCGAGCGTGAATCTCGCGAGCGTTGTTCGCCGGATAAAACCGAATCGACATTTCGACTTGCGCGCGCGACGAGGCCACGACGGTCCTCGAGCTCATCGTCGAAGCTCGCGCTGTAGCTATCGTCGCAGATCAGATCGCCGTAGCCCCGGTCGTTGTCGCTGCGTGAGCTCGCCTGGCCGAGGCGACGTCGCCCGTAGACCGGGCTTGGAGGCGCGGCTTCGTGGCAGTATCTAGCGCCGCCGCTCCTCGCCCAAGCGTTCGTCGTGGTTGCGATCGTCCTCGCCGCGGCGCAGCCGGCGGCGGCGTTGTCGTCCCAGCAGGTCCCAGTCCTCCTTAGAACAGTCGCATCGCTGCGCGAATTACACGGTCGTGCCTTCCTCCGCAAGCGCCTTGCCCGCTGGAGCTGGTGGATCTTTGTGTTGCTTTCCGCCCTCCCCCATGGTTGCCTTGGCATCATCTGGGAAAGAGAGGGTGAGATCGAGAGAGGATACTTCGTCGCTCGGAGCGTTGCTCGTCGGTGCTGCCAAATCTATGGATTCCAGGCTCTCGCTCGTTTGCTTTTGCTTTTCAGTTGACTCCGCGCTGCTAACCGTACTGACATCCCTCCCGGTCAATTCAGGCATCGAGCCCTTGCTCGAATCGTCGTCGGAGCTATCGTCCGCCGGCCTCTTCAGGAGTTGTTGGATTTGCGCGCGTATCTTTGCCTCCGACCAGTAGCCGCGAGGCTTCATCTCGATGGCTCGCTCGCCCCACGAAATCGTACCCTTGGTACTCGTGTCCAGGCCGAGCTTGGCCATCGTATCGAACCCAAGGACTGCTCCATAGGTAAGATTTTCGATTTGCTTTGGAATAACTTGCAGTTCGACTGAGAATTTGCTCTCCGTCGAAATACAGGGCAACATGATGTTGTCGATGACGACCTTGAACTCGGGACTGATATCTCCCGCTGCGGTTGCCCATAACTGCTGTTCGTCCTCTGGGATCGGGACCAGCTTCAGTCCCAGGATTTCGATCCATTTGTGAGGGATCAGCCCGCGGTCGGTGCAGCCTTGGTCCAACAGGACTGTCGTGGCCACTCGCGTGCCGTCGGCCTTTGGCCAGGTAAGGATTGTCGAAGGGTGATGCTTGGCCGGGTTGCACACTGGCTTGGCTGACTTGACTGCTTCGGCCGCCATGAGCTCGCCTCTGGAGACTCTGCTTTCGGCCATGGAGTCGTCGTCGGTATCGATGAAGTCATCGAAGCTCACGACTGGACCTCCTCGGGTCTTTCGGACTCGGCTTGCATCGCTCTCAATGCTGTGGGTTTCGCCGTCCTTCTTGTCGCGTACTTCGTCGCTGGCCTCATTCTTCTTGCCGTCGCCCTTGAAGTTCTTCGAGAACCGATTGTCGGGGCACTCCTTCCAGGGGTGGTTGTGGCCCTCCTTCCGGCACCAATTGATCTTGCCTTCGTTCTCATCTTTGCTGTCATCTCCGCCTTTCTCCCCGCCTAGATCCTCTTCGTCTTCGGAGCCCTCCGTCTCGTCTCCCTGATTCGACTCGTGATCGCGGTTGCTGCGGTTCAGCTTGTGCTTGAGGTCGAGGATCTCCTCGATTCTCTCGAGGAGGTCGATCACCTCCTCTTCCGTCTCCAGCTCCGGTCCGTTCTTCTCGACAAACATCAGCCTCGCGCTCGACTTGAGCGTCGGCTCGATCGCGTCGCGGATCAGCTCGTCGATATCAAAAGGCTTGGCCTTCTCGCTGAAGAGGTCGATATCTTCGTTGATTCGAAACAGTCGCTCTGCCATGGCCGCGTGATCGTGGCCCTCGTAAGTAAGCTGTCCGTTTCTCATTGCTTTCTTTTGCTTATTCGCCGCGTCCTTCCCCAGGATCTTGGCGTTCATCTTTTGAAACATTGTTCTCATTTTCTTCTTTTGATTGTGGCCGCCGTAGTTGCCGAGGGCGTCCACCTGCTTCTCCCATTCGTCCTCGCACTTTCCATCGAGTGCGCGAGCGTAAGTCTGGACCAGAAGCTTCCACTTTCCACCCTGGAACAGGTCGTACCTCGTCCCGAGCTTCAAAATGACTTTCTGCAGCTGCAAGAGCTGCTCCTTTGGGTCGCCATCGCAGTAAGTTGGCACCAACTCCTTCACCTCATTGTCGGCTGCGTCCACGAACGTTGCCTTGATCCTTTTGCTGGCATTTTTCGCCTGCTTGATCTTGAGGGTCACCTTGGGGTGGGTTCCATCGCTTGACTTCCCTTCCTTCCATCCGTCGCCTCGGCCTCGCCTCGACTGCTTGCTCATTCTTCGAGCTCCGTCGAAACTCCCGACCTTCGAAAGGCTCCGGACTTCAATCTTCCACGCCTCGACGCGCCGCTAGTTCGAGCGTCGCATCCTGACTTGAGACGCGGTCTTGTCCCACCGAGACTTCGTTGGTGATTTGATCAAAATGCCCTAAGGTCTTTCCTTGGGGACATGGGTGAGTGCAATCGCATGTTGGTTTGAATTTGGTGAAAGAGTTATGATTTCTTATTCTACTCTGAAGTTTCCAGGCTTGGGAACTTCAGGTTTAAAATTTTGGAGGAAAAACTTGCAAATTAGCAATAATATACCAATTCCTACGTACAAAACAATCCCACTAAAAGAACCTACTCGAGGTACACCACACACCACCATCCATCCAGGAAGGACCTTCACTTTGGCAATGATGAGCGTCATCTCAGTCGCCAACGCAATTAACTTTCATGGTTGACACCGGGGCCATTATTCTCCGTAAAGTTATTGAAAAAAGGAAATCTTCTGGTTCCAAATCGTTGTTGACTCGTGTTCGTTTAGGATCTAAATTTGCAAGTTTAGAACAGTTTGCGCACCTGACACAACGCCACTTTGGGCAAAACTCATCTAAATAATGCTGAAATTCAAACTCCCAAACTTTTTTGATCATTTTAGTCTACGTAGGAAATAAGTATACCTGCCCGTTCGGAAAAATGGGTGATTTTTAGAACGCCGATGACACTTGTTCCCGCATATTACCCACGTATTGCTCTGTAGAAACATTCAACCTCCAACAAGGGCCGCCAGATTCTGGACCTAAGAGCGGCTTGGGGCCGGGTGTTAGGTGTATCTGTTACTGCGGCCCACGGCTAGATTATGAAACATGAAATGCAACTTACAGTATTGTATCTTTGTGTCATAGTAGCTGCCGTGAGCTGCCAAGTGTAACCTTAACTGACTTCTGAATTGAAGTTGCGTTGCGGCCGTGGGCCCGATACACCTGGAACCGAGCCTTGACTGAGCATTGCATGATAACCCTTCCACACGTTGAACTGAACTGTAACTGGGTGTTGCATGGCGGCCATGGGCCCTTGTGTTTAATGACATTAAGTAAATAGGTTATGAGTCCAGTACGCAAGCAGATATTGATGTGCTTCCTGGGAGTTATTGGTTATCATCGCCTTTGACAGGTCATAAGACTGATCTGCAGTGCAAAGATATTTCTGTCGGTGGTAGACGAAGATCTGGTCTTGGGACCAGACCTATTACCTACCGCGTACTTACCTCATGTGCATAGCGCACTAGAGGTTGCATACTCCCGCTACACGTGGAAGCACAAGCAAGGGACAGACTGTTGCAACGATGCTGCAACTCGGGCATCACCGCAACAAGCAAGATCAAGGCGAGCAAACGCCCGCAAAACGCAAGCCAAAGCTCACTTCTCCCTGAACTGTTTCTTGCGACGAGAGCAAATCGTACCTCCACAACAGCAAGGACCGTGAGCTTTTCCCTCAACAGCTTTTTTATACTTTCTGAGGAAGAATGGGTGAGTTCGGTGGCGCGAGCGCCTTCGGAAGTACGGTCGTGCCCAGGGCCAGCATGCAACAGAAGTGCCAATATTACCTCTCTATGTGGTGACAGTGGCACCCATGGTTGACGCAGGTTTAGGTTTAGGCTGGGCTGGTGATTTGTCATTGTCACTTCTTTTGTCAAAAAAGTATTGCACCTATTCCTACACATGTATCCATATGCACAAGAGTTGGTGATTTAGGCAATGACACTGAATGCTCCGCGCTCCACCCCGTGCCCGGGGATGGTCTGACTGGTTTAAGCGGAGTCTAACTGAGTCTTTGCTGAATTTTTTTGAAAATGATGTTTTCAGTTTAAAAAATCACAAATGGCTGTCTGCCAGTAATTGACAAATTATCGGATAATGGGTAGACCATTATACCTAGAAGCTAATAATTCCATCCCCGGCCTCCCAAAAGTGGTCCAAAACCCATTTATTGTGGACTCCCGATTTTTATTCGAGAGGAGACCCATTATCTGCACCGCAACAAAGTTTCCCCCTAGTGCGCGAAGCGCTACCTGTAGCCGAAGGCGGAAGCTAGTAGAACAAAAATAAAAAGGAAAAAGTGTGAGGGTACCTTGGGAGGTTGAAATAAGTGAGAAAAAAAAAACAGCACAAAAATTGCCAAACTATGCAAAAACCCACCACAACTCAAAAAGATGGTAGTCTTTTCCGTTTTGACAAAGACATAGTATTAGTTTCTGTTGGAAAATGCACAAAAATCATCCCAATATGATTTTTTAATTACTAGATATCAACGTATTTTTGCAAATACTGGCTCTCTTCTCCTAATAAAGAGGAAACCGAAACAGTGCTGAAGGGGAGAGAGGGATATAGTTCTGGGGGGGGGAGCTCCGTCCCTCACCCCCCTCCACCCCATCTTTGTAGAAGTAGTAAATGATCTTTTTGGATTGATAAAAGCTAATCTGAAACTTGCAGCTTCTGTGTTTAGAACTCGATAGTAATTATGAAGCTCGTCGCTGCTGCGTAACGAATTCTATTATTTGGAGAAAGAAAGATTTTTCATTTGTAATTCGGTGCATAACTAAATTTACCCCGTTGTGTGCTTCTGCACGCGCACATGCAAGGGAGCAACCATGCCAACATCATGAAAATTACAAGTGTTCGGTGTGTGACTATGACCTTTTTCCAAAATGACCTCATATGGCATTAAAGTGACTAGTCCACCTTCACGTGATCACTCATTCCTTCATGATCATATGTGATGATACGTGGTCACTTGTGATACTGCGTGATCATGTATGATCATGAGCGGTCACATGTGATTTTGCATGGTCACGTGTGATTGTGTTTGATTACTTCACTGGGCATTCCCGAATACCTGCTTAACTGGGATTTGAATGATGTCGGTGAAGAATCTAGTTATAGGGCAGTTTTGTTGCAGGTAGGGATTAAGTTGAACAGTCCCGTACGACGGCAATAAAGACGTCCAGCCTTGGCTCAGAGGCACATGTACACGACAGGAAACACCTTCCATCTGCATCTCTTAAACTACTGTTTTCACATATGTGCATCGCTAATATCAATAAAAAATCTCTAGTTAAATAGCCATGACCTGATGCGACAGTGCGCCCTGATGCGACAGTGCGCTCTAGTCATCCTCTGCAGCATCCACCCCCGTCACTCGCCTGTCGCCAGTATCTACTCGACAGTAGAGCCCCCCCCCCTCTCAAACCCCACCCCTCAATGGGTCGGTGCCAAATCTCCATGTCTTGCTCTGCGACAGTGCTGGGGAGACTTGTCCGCCAAAAATTATGAAGCCATTCGAAGAACAGAACGTGAGTTAGTATTTTTTGCGTCGATGTGTTGATTCCTTGTCAACCGCACACCGAAATACTATCCCCGCCTCATGGAGGTGCTTACACGCTGATTTCCTGAGAGGGAAGGGGTGGGGTATGTTAAGTGTTTGTTTTGGCATTATTTTCTTGCAATCCAGACTTCAGGCGTACGTTCTTTCCCTCTTTGCACAGGTATCGGCCGTCGGACGGCCTTTTCTAAGGACAGGAGGGCCGGAGCGACGTGACAACGCCAACGAAAGCAGAAGAGCGGATGTGGGGATATTATAAGTGTTTTTAGCACAATTTTTGGCCATTGTAATCTCGAACAATTATCAAATCCGATTTCTTCTTTTTGCAGGTGCTCCCCCTCTGTAAAGAAGTAAGATGGGTAAATGGGCGGTACAATGGGCAAAGAAGAAAGGAATTTCTGCTCCCCCCATCCTTCACACAATCCCGGTGGATACTACAGCGGCGGGGGACACAACTGCATGGGAAGTTGGGGCTGACAGGATATGCGTGGGTGCACGGGGGGGGGGGGGTATGCCCAAAAAATATGCTGGCCGGGAACTTCTGGGGTGGGAGAGAGGGATTGGTGCATCGAATATGGGTTTTTATTGTCTTGGCACTAATACTAAGTAGTAATTTAAGATAAAAATGCTTTTTATACAGGAACCACAAACAACATGATTAGATATTTAAATTTAGGTAGTATACAAAAACATTTACTCATCATTTGGTTATTGTTTACTAATAAAAAAGAAAGCAAAACAATGCCACGAGATGATCAAATTTGGAAATGACAACACCATTGTCACGTTCGAGGAACAGCACTGGATCTATGGAGGAGATGTGTGTGTTGAGGAAAAGGGGCTGACAAACGGCGGCTACGAATCAGCCTGGCTAGCCGATCTCACAGTAGCAGCGTACCTGTTAGAGAACACGCAACAACTTTTTGCAAACTCGGCGTTCAACGGCATCTATTGCGACGACGACATCAATGCGATCATCGGCCAACTAACGACCAGTGGAATGTGTGAATGGCTTGATGAGTTCCAGGTTCAACTAAACTCGCAGGCTTGAACCACTTACAATTCACAGCGGAGATATGGAACCCTGAGTCTCCAGAACATGAGACCCCAGAAAACCCAAAAGTGACAATCTGCTGCAACCCAACCTTCCCGTACCTTGACATGGAGCTCTACTGGTGTCAAGATGAGCTGAAATTCAAGGTACACCTCAAACGCAACCAAAAACTCAAATATCTCAACAGAGGCAACACCCACACCAACGCGTGCCTCGAATCCATCCCAAGCGTTGTGCTCAAACGCCTAGCCAAACTTACCTCAGTCACCCCTGAAAATGAGGACGTCCCCATCAACGGAAATTATCCAGACCATGTCAAAGCCCTGGAGAAAGCTCACCTCACTGCCACCAAAATCATCTACCCATCCATTAGAACTTTGAACGAAGAAACCGAAAATTAATCTTCAGATACTGAAACATCTGACGATGCGAGTACCTCCACAACCCAATCAAAACGAGAGCGAGACAAGGCTAGTACCACATGGTTTTGCATTGGCTACAGTAAGATATGGAAAACTCCCATCCCAAAAAGGCTCAAACAGCTATGCAACAAATATGGACTAACATGGCTAAGGAACCAAATGAGCTACCACAAATTCTCAAACCTCGGAGAACGGTTTAATAGTGACCTGACAAGCAAATCAATGGACGAAATCGTGGATGAAGATATGGCCAACAGACCACGCAATTGTAGAAGCAATAAAAAATGGAGATGGAAAGTGACTCTGGGACAACAAACTTAGAGTCAATTTTATTGTGTACGAGCAAAAGCTACGTTGGGAAAACACAACAACACTTCAAAGCCAGAACAAAACAGCACTTCTACGATGTTTGGAAAGTAATCGAATCAGGGCGTAAGAAATCTGGGGCCAGTTGGTACAGAACCGGTGGTTATGCAAGAGTGGATGTGTTTGCTAAGCATTTTGCGCAGAAATGCAGAGAATGCCCAAACAGCAACGTAGTGAGAGCGAAATTGAAGGAGATAGTTGAGCCGCAATCCTTTGGCAGGGAGACACAATTTGGTGCACAAAATCATCAAGGACGCTGCAATTTAAGGTTTGCATGGTGGATAGAAAGGAAATTCTCAGCCAATTCGACACCAATCGATACAAAATCATCTATGACAATTCAGATATCTACAGCTCATGCAAATGAAAAAGCAGATTTCACAAGTTTTCCTGTAATGTTACTCCGGCACTGATTACGTATTTGACGCAAAAAAAGTTACCTCTACGCGGCATTTCAAACAGAAGAGATCCAGATACAGTTTTGGGACGAACACACCCTCAATTTGCACCCTGTGCTCCAAATCAACACTTTTGGCTGATTCTCCACCCTATTCGCTGGCCTCGCCACGAATCCTCTACGACATGAATGTGCCCGGTTTACCCTACCGAAGCCCAACTTTCAACCCTACTAATTTAGAACTCGCGCAGGTGAGAGCCTACGNGTCGCAAGGTCGCAAGGTGAGTTATTTGATGGGATAACTGGTTCTGTTGTTTTGGCGCCAAAACATTCTCATCGAACGTGTCGTTTGGACCATCGAACCCAGCATCGAAGGTGGTTGAGTCGCTAGGTGAGTTATTTGATGGGATAACTGGCTATGATGTTTTGACGCCAAAACATTCACACCGAACGTGCCATTTGGTCCTCGAAGCCAGCATCGAAGGTCGTCGAGTCTCAAGGTGATTTATGTAGGGCTATTCCGTTCGGTCTGTCGAACCCAGCATTGAATTCGGTCGAGTCGCAAGGTGAGTTAATTGATGGGATAACTGGTTCTGTTGTTTTGGTGCCAAAATATTGTCATCGCCGTGCCATGTCCTCTACCACCGCGTTCCATCGACTTACGACGGCGTCCACATCCCGGCGATTCGCCTGCTGCCGAACCTTGCGCGGAAGGAGGGCTTCGATCTGGATCGGATGGTGGGGTTGCTCACCGCGGCGAGCATGGAGACCGTCTGTGTTGCCTCGCGCTCGGGGAAGGGCGCGCGTGTGGATGTCGTCGTGACGGTCAGGCTCTCCACCGCGCGATCAGTGGGGATGCCGGCGGACTACTTTGGCCTCTGCGACGAGGAGGACGAGGACAAGGACGGCGCGACGATGATGCCCAAGATGTCCCGCTGATGCCGGCGGCGCATGTCGAGACCTATGCCCTCGCGATCGAGTCGAAGTGCGCCGCGTGCGTCGATCACGGCTCACGGCGGGCACGCCGGGAAGCACATGCGCCCCGGCCGATGGATCCCATCTCGGTGGCCTCGGTCCTCCTGTTGGGGGCAGGGTCGGTCCTCGCGATATACCTGGTGCCAATACTTCGTGACGGGGCGTGACATCTCCTTTGAGCGGCAGCGTGGGACCGATACCTCGGTGAGCCGCCGTTGCGCGCGCACCCCGTGTGCCTGGCTGGCTCGACCATCAGCGTGTGCCTGCCCGGGACCCCGGAGCGCGCGTTCTGGAGTCCGGCGCTAAGGTTCGGCTGCGGGTTGGCCTTCCTGTCTTGCGTCGGTGGCGCGTTCTGGTTCGGCTTGCGGGCCTTGGTGAGTGCGTTGGGGCCGGAGGGCGCCGTGGCCTACCGAGTTGTCAACACCCTCGATTCCCACGCGCTGTGTCTCCGCGCGGGGACGATGCTCTATGAGTTTGGCAGGCCCAAAGACGCACTGCGGTTTTTCCAGGCCTCGTCGGAGCGGAGGTGCGAGGATCGGATGTACGACTGCCTCGTGGCGCGGAACGCCGCGGGGGTGCTGGCCCAGACGGGACGGTTCCAG
>JALLPA010001014.1:0-12214 GCA_036939895.1 Thalassiosira exigua
GAAAATTGACCGGACGTGGGAGAGCCCTCATCTGCATGCAGGCAAATGACAATGAGCATCTAGTATCATAGACAACGATTGGCGGGAACCGGTCCCTTTTTTAGGGACTTGTGCTAAAAACCGGCAATTTCGCCAACGATGCATCTTTGAAGAGACCTCTTCCGCGCCTCATGACAAGAATGTGCCGCTATTGGTCGGTATGGGCATGGACACATTCTTCTGAGATCTTTGGGTGAACATTGGTGCAAATACTTCGAGGTGGCAATATTCGCGTTTGAAACCGTCAAATATATCCCTTCTTCTGTCCTTATTTTGGCCGAAGCACGTTATTGAGCTGGTAACGCATGAGTTTTCCATGATCCTTACCCAATCTTGGCGATAACATTGGGTTTGAATTTACTATCTAGGAAAGTCCTTCATAAGTGGAAGGTGCGGAGCTGCTCTACAGGGACTTGGGAGGGTTATCACTCTCAAGCCTCCTTTACCTTGTATGAGGAAGACACGATCAAATCTTCAACAGCAAACGATGCCCATGCTGATTCTCACGATGCATTCAATTCCACCCTGCATATGGGGCATTGGGAATGACTGTGCAACCACTCGTGGATACACTCCCAATGAAACATGTGAGAACAGGGCAAGCATGCAGGGGGTTCGCCCCGGACCTCCTCCCCACCCTCCCCCTCCTGCATTTCGCATTGGCAGATGCCACACACACCGACTGAACTAGACTCCCCGTCCTCCCTGCATCCCCCAACAGGCGCGTAGAACCCGTCTCGGATCCGCCCCAGCTGATCTCCAGTGAGCCTCGCGTCAGCTGCACGGAACGACTTCTCCAGGTTCCCGTGGCTCGACTCGAGCCTCGAGTGCATTTGGAACAGGAGGTGGACGCACCGCCGCCCCACGACAGCGCTCCTCTCAAAGCAACCCCATGACCCTCGCTCAAACCAGCTCCACCCCAACGCTACCGTCCGTCCCATGCGGATGCATCGATCCCATTCGGCGTGCGATCCGGCCAACGTGAGCCCCCCAGCCCGCAGGTCCAACAGGACCTGAGATTTGTGCACGTCCGAGTCGAAATTCAGGCCGTCGAGCAAGCTAGCCCTCCGTCGGAATTGCGCGCACGTGCGTTCCGATTGGAACGACGCCTCCTCCAACAGGTCCGACCACGCGATGGCCGCGAGCTGGTCGTGAAATCGTTCCTTTGGTCGCTTCTCCGTCGTCACGTCCTTATCTGCCCCCCCTTTGCGTCGTCGCGACAGGATGTTGGGACGGCGGGGCATGATGCGACGTATCCTATTCTGCCACTTCTCCCTCCTCCGGGCCGCGTTCCGCTTTCGGGCCAGTTCAGCGAAGTCCACGACAGCGCCAAGCTCTGCGAGGCGGGCCAAGGCATCACGACGGAGTCGCTCGACGTGAACGCGGTGGGACGCAAGACGCTTGGCGTCTGCGTGGGCGCGGTGGGATGCAAGACGCTCGGCATCTGCGTTGAAGAGTTCGTCCGTCAGCGTCGATTGTTGCTCGGGCGACGGGACGTCCTTTCTCCCCCCACCTGAGGTGGTGGCGTTAGCGCTTGGAGGAGAAGCCCCTGCAGGACGCAGAACGATCGCCCCGGAGGCTAGGATCCCCTCCGCCCTCAGCCCCGTCAATCCCACGCGGGACATTGTCTCCTCAACGGGAGATAATGGAGGATTCACTCCCTGTCCCTGAGGGTGGAGGTGGGTGGACGGCGACAGGTGGAAGGCGCCACGCACGGCGGCCGTCAAGGGGGAGATGGGGCGCCGCGCGAGGGAGGGTCGACGTCCGTCCCTTCCCTCCGTGCTGCTACCCGACCTTGTTCTCCCGCCCTCGAGGACGGCGCACCAGGTCCCCTCAAACCGGAGAGTGATGGGGTTCCACATGCCAACCATAGAGACGTCCCTGTCGGAGTATCGTATTTTGATGGCACTGCTCTTTTTCGTTCCCTGCCCATCCTCGCCACTCTTTTCCTTGTCTTTGCTTTTTGTGTTGTCCTTAGAGAACGTTCTCTAGCGGCACGCCGCTGCAAAAGGGCAAATAGACATCTGTTGCATAACTGGGCTTAAGGGTTACCATCAGAGGCAAGTTTGCCCCGGCATGCTCGTTGCTACGTATCTATTTACGGGCGACGTGGGCCGTCTGGCCGCCGAATTGTGTGGCCGTCACGCAGTCCCGGACTGCGGTGTTCCAGTCATGTGCGACCGGATCGTCACACCCTTGCACGCAATGTGGGGTCAGCCACTCGTCTCTCTCTCTCTTTCCTCGTTCGATCTTCCCCTGTTTCATTTCGTTTCGTTTCGTTTTGTTCCGATCCACCAATTTGCTGCGTTCCTCAGTTGTGTCGTTGATTTTGTGGGCATCCAGGCATTGTTGGTTCTCCCACCTCTTTTGTGTAGTTGTGTCCACCCTTGGAACTGCGGTCCCACTCTCCTTCGGTTCTCGTCCAGCGCTTTGGGTCGGGGAAGAGGAGCTCCAACCCTCTTGCTCTCGGCGACCTGCTGGCGGTGATGGAGGCGGAAGTGCCGTCTTACGTTTTGCGGGGGCGGATGGGCGGATGGCGATGAGGGGGACTTGTTGTGGTTTTGAGGCCCCCCCCCCACCCTTGGTCGTCTCGTGGTCTTCACCACCCTTGAACTTGAAGCTGTTGCACTTCTCCCCGCCTCGGGGCCGTGTCGGGGGTCCTCACTCCCCTTCTGCATCGTTGGCAGGCACGACGGCTCTACAGATGGGGACGAAGCTCAACAGTCCAGGGGCGGCGGGTCTCGCTCACCAACCGTGGATGGAGCGGGAGGCAGCGTGGATCGTATGGGTCCTGAGTCAGCTGGAAGCGGTCTGGGGCGGGGAAACGCACGTAGATAGTTTGGCGCGTAATTACCCCGCCCCCCGCTGCGCATATTTGTACTCGTTCCGGGCGCCTGTCGGTGCTCCAGTTAATTTGTTTGTTTAGGCAGCGCCACCACGGCACTGCCATCCGCTAGGTGGCGTCTCCCGCCATCATGCCGTCGGTTCAGGCCAGTTACGAAGGCGGCGCGTGCGTTAGCACTAGAGAACGTCCTCTAGCGGCACACGGCTGCGAGAGGGCAAAGCTCAAGACCTCTGTTGCATAACCGGTGCTAACGCGTTATGATCAGAGGCGGTTTTTTGTCCTCGCATGCTCGTCACTATCTATTTACCTATGGGTGACATGGGCCGTCTGGCTGCCGAATTGTGTGGCCATCACGCAGTCCCGGACTGCGGTGATCCAGTCATGTGCGACCGGATCATCACCTTTGTCTACCCAAACGGCACATGGGTCATCACCAGTTTGACCATTCGGGCTGGCGTTGTAGCGTTCTTCTTCACCTCTCCCAGCCAACGACACGGAGAGTGAATGCAGCCACGAACACCAAACTCCAAGCCCCAGGGCTCTCCCATTTGCCGTTTTGACTAAGATGTGCATGCCGCCCTCAATCTTTGCCGGTGAAGCACAGGCTGCCAACAAATTTGAGGAACCGGTCATCCAGCTCTACCAAGGTAGAAGCTAGTTGTGGTGCTGACTAGTTATTTCAATTTTGTTTTTTGTCCGGGATCATCCAGACACACGGCTCGCCCAAGTGGCACACCCCCCCCCCCATTCCCCTGGTGGCACAGTAAGGACAATGTATCAGGTCATAATATGGGCACAATGGCAGGCAAATTTACTTGACAAATAAGGATTCAAAGTAGTTTTCAACCGATAGTAGTCAATCTCGATACCAGCCAATAGTCACACTAGTCCTATGCGTGTCGGGAGGGGGCATGTTTTCTACATACGCTTCTACTGCCAGCTCTGTGGCCACCCCAAGCTTCCCTGCCCTGTGTTTTTTGTATTTCGCCCAAATTTCGACTGATCATTTGTGACAACCACCCCCTTTTAGACTAGTTTGGGTCCTGGATGGGAACAATTTCTACGTAGCTCATACAAATCAAATTTGTCAAAAATAGTGTTTTGTATCTACGCGGTGGTTCGCTAGCTTTTTTGTTCCGTCATCCACCACCGCTCGAATTGATTTCGACGCAAAGACACACTCGTTTCTCCTCATTCTTTTTGGAGGACAATGGACCGATTAATGGAGCTGCACCCGTTCGCGCCGGGGGGAGGGGGCGACAGTGCCCGAAGGCGCTAGAGAGGGAGAAAGTTAGCCGTACTTGTCTCTTGTTTTGTGTTGAAATTGATTAAAATGATTTTTTTGTATCTAGGTAGGTAGCGAACTGCCTGCCACCCGCCCGCAACAGCACCCACACACAGGACGTGACACACGATGTGAGAGAACAGACTCGACCATGACGAGTCACAACCACAACAGCACCGGCGGGCGCGTCAGCGGCTTCCATCTTTCGCCGCCGGATAGCGGTGGATTCCATCGATCAAGGGCTCTCCTGAGAGCCCTTGTCCTTGGCTTCAAGTTTGGCGAGAGTGATCTGTGCGTCGCACTTTACCGCCCGAGAAAATGGCTGTGCCAAAAAGCAGCTCGTTTCGACGCCGTTGGACTGACACTGTGTAAGTAGCTAGTTAAAACTAAACTTTAAAGCTATCAGACGACGTTGCCGAGCTACCTAGTATTAATATACTTAGTTTAGATTGTATTCGTTGCTCGGCAAAGGAAGACTCGTTCGTTAAGGGCAGCGGCTCCCATGTCCACTGATTTGCAGTGGATTATGATATTTTTTATGTACTAACTTTTGCTTTAGGGGGATTCAGGCGGAACATAACGCAACTTATTACGGACCTACCGGAGAAGCATTTTCCCGCTCGGTGGCTTCATGGCACCTTCATCGCCGCCACTATGGCTGCCAAAGCGATGGGAGCCCGGCGGTGCCATAGTTGGTTGATGGGTGGGTACGATCCGTACCTATCTACCTCTATCTACGCTATGTACGGTCGAAACTCGCGAAGGTTAAAATCAGTGAAAATATCGAGGAGCGACGACTGTGCAGGCGCTCGACGTCATTTTTTTGTTGATCACCCGAAGGGCGTTATTTTCTGTACCAATTCCTACTCGTAGTATTTTATTCGATTTGTATTCATCTTTTCCATCCAGAACCCAGAACCCAAACCAGTCTTATATCCGACTTATCGACACGAAGATGTCTCCTGTAGGTATTTGGACGAAAAACCTAAAATACAGATAATAGGTATTTTTTCATGAGAAATTGTTCCAAGCCTATTATGCCTAAGGTATTTTGATGACAATGGGGGTCAGCAAACATGCCAGCGATTTCTGCCAGTAGGTAGTCCTCCAGCCAGTTCTATCTGAACATTCAGGGATCGGATCCAAAAAATCACGAGGTACCAGAACCAGTCACACATCTCATCACATGAAGATCACGTGAATTTCTTGAACAGTCACACCAGACGCACATCTTTCGTTCGAAAGCTATCGCCAAAATATGGCGCGAAAGAGACGTCTGAGCGAGTGGTCTTGTTCTGGTCGATCCGGCATTAAAGAGACGAAACGTTTCGACAAAATCCAGGAGGTGACCGAACGCCACCGAACCTGTCTCGCGTGAAAGAGCCTGTGTTCGAGAAAAAACCCGAGTCATTGCAGGTTTGCGATGACCTCGTCAGCGTGACTCAGTTGCGAACGAGAGATGACTTTGTTTCGCGGGATCGAAGTCTCGGCCCGCCAGTAAATGTCTCATCGTGTCTGGACAAGCAAAAGCCTTCCGAGACGAAATACTACGGCCCCAAGATTGGGTCATCGACGGGGCAATTGACCCTTACTACGTCGTCATCATTTTTTCTATTCTGTTCTCATCACTTTGTCCAATTGATTCATGACCTTTTTTGTCTCGAAAAATTGAATGGTGAGTTGAATTTCAAGTTGGGAATCATATCGTAGGTATTTATCGTTATCATTGGTTCATAGCAGTTCTTAGCCACTTATGTACCTACTTATGTATTATTTTCGATTTGAACCATTTTGGGACATTCACTCACTGATTCCCTATTGGATTTTGCTGCTTCTCTGCACCGCTTTGCGGCAACACACTGTTTTCAGGGCTTCAATACATCGTTACATGGATACCTTGGTAAGAAGTGGTACTCCTGGCCGAAGGTGATTGGGGGGGAGCTAGCTTCGCTTCGGACTTCGGACGCTCGGAACTTGGAATCGACTCCATCCACTCCCATAATTTTTATTACCGGCCTCGCGCCACCCATCGCCATCCCAGCGATTCCCAATTCCTCTTTCGACGCGTTCCCTGTCCAACCACCCGACGACATCGAACCCTTTTGAACCGACGGCTAGCTCCTTCGCCATGAAGATCTTCCCCTCCGCGGCGGCCCTCCTCGCCGCCCTGCCCCGGCAGACGCTGTCCCAGACCCAGCAATGCCTCCAAGGCGCCTTCACCTTCGAGTTCGACGGCAGGTGCACCCCCGAAGCCCTCGTGGACGCCTACGCCTCGAGCGTCTACGACGCCACCGGCCAACCCGGCAACCCGTGCGACGCCTCGGCCGAAGACGACCTCGTCGCCAAGCTGAGCGCGTCCAACCTCACCCTCCAAGGACTGTGCGACCTCGTGTATCAGCAGCAAGACCGGGTCCCGTTCTACGACGCCGCGAAGCGCGGGACGGACTTGCACTTCGAGTCGATGTTCTTCAACGGGAAGGGAGATTGGCAGGAGGAAGTCGAGACTGTCTACGAGCGGGAGGACGGCCGGGCGACGAAAGTGCTCAAGCAAGACGCCGAGAACGTCGACGCCTTTCACGACGGGACGGCGCAGGGGAAGCGGGTGGCGTGGCCGGGAAGCTTGCCCAACTTCCAGTCGAGCGCGACCGACGTCGACGGCAACCCGACCTGCGAGACGTCGGCGATGATGTGCTGCTGGTCCAAGGATCGCCAAGCCAACGACGGGNGGGCCAGTTCAGCGAAGTCCACGACAGCGCCAAGCTCTGCGAGGCGGGCCAAGGCGTCACGACGGAGTCGCTCGACGTGGGCGCGGTGGGACGCAAGACGCTCGGCGTCTGCGTTGAAGAGTTCGTCCGTCAGCGTCGATTGTCGCTCGGGCGACGGGACATCCTTCCTCCCCCCACCTGGGGTGGCAGCGTCAGCGCTTGGGGGAGAAGCCCCTGCAGGACGCAGAACGATCGCCCCGGAGGCTAGGGTCCCCTCCGCCCTCAGCCCCGTCAATCCCGCGCGGGACAGTGCCTCCTCAACGGGAGATAACGGAGGATTCACTCCCTGAGGGTGAAGGTGGGTGGACGGCGACAGGTGGAAGGCGCCAGCGCCATGCACGGCGCCAGTCGAGGGGGAGATGGGGCGCCGCGCGAGGGATGGTCGACGTCCGTCCCTTCCCTCCTCGTCCTGCTCGCTGCTCTCCTCGCTCCCCCCGCCTCCTCCGACCCCTCCGTTCCTCTCGCTCTCATCTGCGTATCCCTCATGGCCGCTGATCAAGCCCGAGATGATGGTACCCCCCAGCCGCTGATCTTCCGTGCTGCCGCCCGACCCCGTTCTCCCGCCCTCGAGGACGGCGCGCCAGGTCCCCTCAAACCGGAGAGTGACTGGGTTCCACATGCCAAGCATCGAGACGTCCCCGTCGGAGTATCGTATTTGGATGGCACTGCTCTTTTTCGTTCCCTGCCCATCCTCCCCACTCTTTTCCTTGTCTTTGGTTGTTGCGTTGCCCTCGCCCTTGCCAGCGTCGTCATCCATCTTAAGATAGGCATCCTCCTCGTCTCGAACGCACTCCTCTTCCTCCAGGTCTCTTTTTCCCTCATTTTCACAACCCTTATCTTCAATCTCATTTTTACTTCTCTCGTCCCATTCAGGGGCCTCCACCACTTGCACCTCCACGAACACGCACCGCGGGTCTCCGCCCAACCGATGGCGACACAGCGCCCCCTGCGGCTGGCCAAACTCGTCGGGGACATCGTCCTCTAACACCACCAGATCGTAACCTTTCGTGCGTCTGAGGGCGCCGTTCGAGACCGGCGCGGTGTTGGCGATGGGGGTTTCGATGCGGCCGACGAGGCGAGAACCAGGGCGGAGGAGGAGGGACGAGAGACGGAGGAGGCGGATTCGCTCTTCCGAGGCGTCTTCGTCGTTTTCCTCGCCTCCATCGCCGTCGCTCTTGGGAATCGCCGCGTCGTCTTCGTCCGAGACGGCGACCTTCTCCTCGCCTTCGCACCCTCCCCGATGCGAGGGCCCCGCCGGTCCCGGCGACTCCGCGCCGCCGGTCCAGCCCCAGAGATCGTTCCCCGCGCGCCGGCTCTTCTCCCGCTCCTCCCGCATCCTCCGGGCGTGAAGCTCCCGAACCTTCGCCATGCAGTCGCCGCGGCGCTCCTCCCCGCCCTCGAGCCCCTCCAGTCCCTCCAGCGGCTCCGCGCACTCCCTCCACCGTCTGTAAGCCTCGAGAAATTGGTCCTGAAGGAGCGCGGGGGGAGGACGGATGGCGCCGTACCGAGCGAAGTTCGACAGGGATGACTCGGGGGAGCCGGGCTCGGCGAAGTTGTAATCGCTGCCCACTCCGCGAGAGGAGGGGGAGGGGGAGAGCGGGGCGACCCCACTCCCCCGGGGCGAGGGCAGAGTCGACGAGGACAAGGCGCGCGAAGGCGAATGGGGAGTGGCGACCGTCGGAGCGGCGCCGTCCGCCACATCGGAGGTATGAGGCGGGTGGTATTGGGGGCTCCCGAGGGCGGGAGCGGACGCCATGATCAGAGAGGCGGCGTCGTTGCAGGTTTCGTTTGAAGCTTGAGAAGCAAATAATGTTGTCGTTGTCTGGCATCTGGCAGTTCGAAGTTGTTGCTGAGCGGCGACTCAGGGGTTTGTATCGTACAATACCGAAGAAAAAAGAAAATCGCGAGGTGTTTGTGTTGCATGCTCGTATGCTCGACGTTCTAGAGTGTAGGTAGGTAGATAGAGGTACCTCTAGGTACATAATGTGGGTGTGTGACCACCTGTTTGCAGGGCAGTTTAATCTTTTTATTGGTATCTATGCACTCCTGGGGACCAAAAATGGAAATGCTGAAGTCTTAAAACCCTTTAATGTACTCATACCAGAAATGGTACTTGCCTAGATATGTGGTGTGTGTAGCATGGCCTCTTGTCGCTCAGCGACTTCGGGGCTCTAGAGAGACCGTTCTTGCACTAGTATGCATCAACTCACAGGTACTGAATGATCATTCGGAAAGGTGTCTAACTGGACTTGGCGAGACAAATTCGGGGGTCTATACTACACAGAGACAAAAAATCTTACAACAAATGCAGCAATCAAATAAATGCGCAAACAGCAATGCAGTGCGTGATGCCACAATGGATGTGCCTAGTACCTATGAATATTTTCCTCTAGAAGAGTTCCATTGATTGGTAGAAAACTCACCACTTCTCCCTCCTTACCATAGGTAGGCTAGCTGCCATCATCTCGTCAAGAGAAATGTAGCAGATTTTATGCAATGATAGGTAGGTACATTTACCATATTACTTATGTACCTTTTCTAGGGACACATGTTCGCGTGATGTGGAAAATATATAGAAATATGTGGTTGCAATCAGGGGAGTTCTAATGGGGACAATCTATTGAGATATTATTCCTAATTACACATTCAGATGTATTGTCGTCCCAAGGCACTTAGCTACATACCACACTTGATCACCGATCGGCAAAAAAAAACAGCCAAAACTGACCTACCCCATCCCCCTCTTCTGCCCTGTAAACTCCTATGATCGTCACCAAAGTCAAAATGGTGTCTTGATCCTCACGAAGAGTAGATTTGGACGTCGCTTCCAGATTGCATATTGGTGGCAATCTTTCCGTACTATAACTGAGAGACTGCAGGATGTTGAAGATTGGTTCTCTATTTATTTGCCTACTCCATTGTAGAGTAGGTAGATAAAATCACCGCCCATACTTCAGACTTCACAACCACGCAATACAAAACACAACCAACGACACACAACGAAATAAGACGAGAGCAAGAAGATGGTGTCTGTTGCACCAACTTCCAGCCTGCAGCCTGATGGTGCTCCCGCACCTTCCTCCCACGCACAGTTCAATAGCTGATCACCACAGCTTTCATTCTGGTGCAGATGGCCTCAGGAAAGATGCATTGGGAGGCTATTGAGAACCTGGACATAAAACTGTAGAAACCTTTATCATAGTAGATGTTCATCAATAGAACCTAATAGTATCGCCGGAGTATTAGATAGTACCTGAATAGAAAGGGCTGCACCCCAATGGCGCATGTGTGATCCTCACGATGCTGACTTGTTGTCTCATGCGAAGGTGTTACGTCAATTTGATCGATCGCCGCTGGAGTGCGAATATTTTTTGTAGAAGTTTTTTCACCTCCAATTCTGACAGAAATTAAATGCCCGTGCTCTCGATGATATCGGGAATCAATGCGATCGTTGGGAATAGTTGGGTAGTGCCGTGTTGCATACTATCTGGCTTTATTTCCATTGGACCGGAGGGTTTGCCCAGTTCCCGAAAGCCGGTAAAACTAAGGACGCACATATGATTTCTCAACTAATACTGAAAAGTACTTATTTTTGCATTGTGTGTGCATCTTATAGCGAAAAGTATTCAAAGTTTGAAAAAAACTTGCCAAGAATTCGTTTTTGTGACATAGAGAAATGTCTACGATAAAAATTCCTACTCTACATGATCTGTGATCGACCACGAGTGACCTAGTTTGACAACACATCTCTACTCAATTGTCAAACACTCCGCACTAACATGGGAACAATCCCACCGCCTGATCTTATTTTCCACTTGCAATTCAGAGTATCCTAAACTAACGAACAAACTCTTGCCAGTCTGGTGTACATATGTTATACATGCAGTACATACCCCAAAAAGGCATTTCACATAAAGTGCTAGCTGGAGAGCACAGGGCAGATACTACATCTTCACTAAATGTAGAATGGTAAACCATTCTGCCCATTGGTGATTAGAGGAGATTGTGAGGATCAAATGAGGAGTTTTTCTGGAAAATTTAGGGGGTTGATATAGTATAATTTATATAGCGAGAGAGAAAAAAACATACTATATGCATGTAAATTTTCTGAGATAAAAATGCATATCATTTATAGTAAGGATTGATGATGACAACTGAGAGTGTGTGTTTGAAATATTAACATATAAAGTGTCCTTCCACTAACAGCAGTACAAGTACAACGGTATGATCTCTGACTTTGAATTTGAAACGTGATACCCCTGAAGCTTGAAAAGCTTTGTAGATCAAGCCTTCTATTCTCATCCAATGCTGATTTTTTAATCAAAATGGGGAGCTAGCATTATTATACTTATCCCAGACGAGATGCTGGTGGATTGGTGAGTTACTAGCAGACATATTTTAATTTGAAGATGATCGGTTTTGATCCTGCATCGCTAAGTTGATATAAAAAAATTAAACATACAAAGTTCTACACGCTACAAAGTTCTATGCAGTGCCGCATTGTGTGTTGTTGTGTGCCATCACATTCTATGTGTGGTGTGTGACGGGATAGAGAGAGAATCGTTCATAGGTGTTTTGCATCAATTGCTTCTATTGAACTTTGGAATGGTGTGGCCCACTCCCCTGACTTTGCCCCGATCGTTCTTGGTGACGCATCAAGGGCCATGGTTTCTGCAATTGCATGTCCCTCTACATCATGAATCAAGGAAAAGGGACATGATGAGTGCAGAAGTTGTGCGTAAAGTTTGGCGATGGAGCGATCAAAAATGACGTCATATTGTTAGTAATTTTGTTAGTTAAATAGAACGAAATTGCCAGTAATATTTTTGATATAGCTCAGTACAAAGGTGATTCACACATGATCAAACCATTCAGGTGACTTTTTAATTTAAAATGAATGACGTCAGATAATCTCATTTGATCCTCAAAAACTATTCACTAGAAATAGGTTCCCATCCCAACTCATGATCTTGTTTTGACCATGGATTGTTTATTCATACTTAGGGTAGAAACTCGTATCACGGTCACAACTCTACGGCTCAAACCCTTTTTTCGGTAAAATTTTGACTTTCCGAATATTACGAACTCTGTAGGCTGCGTCAATAAAAATTACCCTCAACTTGTTGTAACAAACAAAAATTTTGAGCCCTATTGTTGTGCTCGGGCAAACCCTTTGTTCTAACACAGCAGGGCAGTGCTTTTAAACTTGTTGACGCTCATCTGTTATCCCCCATTTAACTTCATAACCCCCCCCCCCCCCCCCCCCCCCCCCCCCCCCCC
>JALLPA010001015.1:0-12174 GCA_036939895.1 Thalassiosira exigua
ACTGACGAAAAACGGTACCCCCCCCCCCCCCCCCCCCAAATTCTGCGAGGCAATCGAGATAGTCTACCAGCACTTGATAGTAGTACTGAAAATGGGCAAAAAATCAGAATAAATACTCCAAGAAGTCGGAGTAAGACAAGGAGACAACATGGCACCAGTTCTCTTTCTATTTCTCATGACAGCATTTGCTGAATCCCTAGAAGTGGTCCGGAAATGCAACAATATCAAAGTTGTGACATTGAAGAGCGTCACAGAAGAAGATTTTGTGCAGGGAAAGGGGGCGATCAAAAGTCACACAATAGCACAATATCAAGCACGGTCCTTAATAGCCGTAGCGATCATACAGTGCATGTACGTGGACGAGTGTGCCTTTATATTTGAATCAAGAAATGGGATAGAAAAGGGGGCAAACTTCACCTACGACCACTTTGTAAGATTTGGGCTTGAAATGCACATAGGGGACGAAACTACTGACTCCAAGACGAAATGCGTATACCCCCCCCCCCCTCAATTCTTCGAAGACAGCGATTTCTCCCCCCGGAGCATAAGAAACAGCGAAGAGACAGATGAATACGGGCTAGAAGACACCCAACTTATCCCCGAGGAACAACATACCCAACAGGAACATGAGCAAAAAAAGAGCGAGAGAGGGGACGAAATATATGACGCATTAGAGCAAACAAGACCCATACAAGTGGCAGAAGGGAGAGTCACATTCACGAAGCACTTCAAGTATCTTGGCTCATATGTATCATACAACCTCAGAGATGACTACGACATAGAAACAAGACTCGCGAAAGCGTCACAATCCATGGGTGCACTGTCCAGTTTCTGGAACAATCCGCATGTAGGCATCAACAGCAAATACCTCCTCTTCAGAGCGATACCCATCAACCTGCTGGCAGACTCTCTTGAACAAACTTGAAATATTCTTGCACAGAACCATAAGAAAGATTTTAGGAGTCACAATCACTCAGGTACAGGAAGAAAAGATCAGAAATGAACACATTCGAAAGAAATTCTACGATATGAGACGTGTGAGGAACATTATAGCGGCGAGCCAAATGGATTTCGTGGGCAAAGTAGTACGCCGACCGTGGGACCAACCCAAGATAGAACTTCTACCAGCATGCTGCAACAATAAACGACTGAGAGGGCGCCCACAATACCACAACAAAGATGCCATCGTAAAAAATCTGAAAGTACTCTTCCAAAAAGTTCCCAAAGTCACGATAGACGACAGAGGATCGCTTCAATCATGGATCAAAGAAGCAACGCACGAAAAATACTGGACACAACTGGTCAACTGCCTTCTAGATAAAGACTAAAAAATCCCAGAACGACCAGATGAGTGGCCAAGGCTGAGCAGAAGCCCGAGGAACCATGAAAGTGCAAGGACCGCATTCGACGACCGAGACGACGAGGAAGAGGGGGCAAACCCACCCCCACGGCCAGAACAACAGGAAACCCCCCATCACCGCCCAGGAGAAGGAGACCACCCCCACCAAGCCCCCCCCCACCACCACCACAACAGGGAAGAGACTACATACCCGAGAACGTCGGCAGATCGCTATACAACTTGCTCAAAGTACTGGGCCTAGGACTGGGAGCAAACAAAACAGAAGTCAAAATCAGGTACAGAGCGCTATTGAGGATCTACCACCCAGACAAACACGACCCATCCAAGACCAACATGTCACACAAAACAAAGAAGCGTCAGACTTCTTCAAACTCACCAACAACGCTTAAGCACACCAACGTGAAGTACTCTAACATCAAAAATCAAGAAAAAAACACCACACACACCATACATACCGCCACATAGAACCCCCCCCCCCCCCGAAAACNTCTCTCCACTGAAACAAAAAAAAAACAAAAAAAAAACAGAAAAAGATCGCGAAGGGCAACAGAACATCAAAGAGAGAGACATGCGCACATGCACTGCAACCGACCCGACAGCACGCACGCACAAACACCGCCCTTCCCATCCCCCTAAACACAACCGCACAAACAACCCTCATCCACCCCCCTCCCAGCCATAACAAGGTCCGCCACACTATCCTGACAAAACGCCTAGTGAAGAGCTGGCGCAAACGGCTCTACTATGACCTGTGGCAGGTCTTGAACGGGAGGCGCATTGTAAGCTTCGAAGAAGTCGGACGCACAGCCCCACCAAACTGGTTCACCGGTGGCAACTTCTAACGAGAGACAAGACGATGGGAGCCCGGATACACGCTACAACGAGCCAGGAGGACGGGGGGCATGACAGGAGAAATCCCGGACCTGTCCCTCACCAAACGAGCCAGGCAAGGAGACGCAGGCCGAATCATGGCAAGTGAGAACACCGTCATGATCTCGCCCGTCAAAGGTAACAAGTGTGCAAATGATTGAGGAGAGGAGATCCCCTTCGACCCACGGAAGCTGCTCAGCAAGAACAGCAACTACTCAAGGGACTAAGGGACGGCGCATACGAGGAGAAGGCGTTCGCGGATGGCATGATCACGTATGTGACCGAATGTCCGTACATGCTCATGTCGCCCAAGCAACTTCAAGAATACCTCGAGGACGAGATACTCCTCCCACTAATCGAGTGGGGAGAGCATGGCAGGGAATGGAGAAGAGGAGAAAGATGCCTACGCGTCTTCAAAGAAGCGCTGCAAGCCCTCTACAGGAGGACCGTGACAATGATAACGATGTGCGCACACGACAGCTAGATGCAGAGAGAATGGACATGGCCCCTGGTATGGCACGCCGCGGGGGAGTTTGGAGTGGACACAGAAGATGCGGAGACTGTGACCAAGGTGGTACGGATATGCTCGCGCAACATCCTGCGAGACATCTGGGGAGTGGACCTGCTCAAAAGACTCCAGAACTTGAGCACATGGCTCCCCAGGCCCCTATACGCGATGATCAAAGGCATAGGCAGCGGTGACAGGTACTTCCAGGCCCGTGGAAGATGCCTAGACGAAGGCCTCTGCGTCTGGGAATATCCAGGCGACACAACGGCGTACCACCTGCACGACGTGCCACCCCCCTACCTCTTCCTTGGCAACCCATGGCTAAGGAAAACGTTCCTAAGCCAGAAACACGACAAAAACATAGTATTGTCTAACCTGGCACCTGGCTCATCTCTTGGGTATCCCACAGAAAATTGTTTTTCATTGGTAAAAGATGGCAAAGAAGCTCCTTGGTTTATTATTTTTGTTTCTGTTTTGCGGGAAATTTTTATTCCCAAATATTATTTTCTTTAGACATTACAACAACTTGCTAAAAAGAATGCTAGATCTCGTGGGACAGATCTACGTACCCACATGCGGGTACGAGGGCACGGGCACACACGGCGGACAGACCGTGTGGATTCAGCGGCCGCCGTTTGCAAACGGCCAACGGCGAGCCACCAGCGTCGACGAGAGCCGCATTATTCGGCATCACCTAACCTAGTAAACTACCGTTGATGCCTACTACTGCGTGTCCGGTTTTGCCTCAATGGTTTGAGTGACGCCCAATGGACGGCACTGTTCATACCCACTGTAGCAGATCTAGCATAGTCTATAGGACACGAGATACTGTGTTAGATATAACAAACACCGATCGCCCACTGACCTGAAAAATTGCCGAAAATTGCCGAGAATAGGTTTTAGTGATGTAAAAAAGTCTACGATACCAATTCCTACTCTACGTGATCCGTGATCGAGAATCAAATGACCTGAGATGAGAACCTATCTGAAGGATGTACAAGGAATATACAGGCAATGTTTCTTCTGCTTGGTGTCAAATCCTCCTACATATCTGCACCATGACCCGAAGTTGTAAAGTAGTTGGTGCCTGCTGGGGCAAGTTTTTTAATGTGGTCATCGGGCAAGTTGCGTCACATAACAAATAGGGCGGGAGGTACGCGGAACCGCTGGCAAAACTGGGGCAAAAGCAGCAGCTGCATCAGGTGCTACTCAACCGATCATCAAACTGAGACATCTTGGCATTCCAGCTTGCATTCATCCTTGTCCCTAACAGAACGGAGAATGCACGGTCGGTGTCCCTTTTTCATGCAGTCTTTCAATCTGGTGAGTATATCAGACGGTTGGCTTGTAGATTGTTATGATGGAATAGGGTAGCCAATCCTACTCAGCACGGCAGCAATAGACTTCTTACAGTTCTTTTAAAGCCTAATTTATGAGAGCTTATTGTCGCTCTTTCTACGTCTGAAATGAATGATGCAGGACCACCAAGATGATCTATGCATTCAATGATCTTTCCCGTCAAGATTATCCCAAGAGAGTACTTTTGGCCAGACTCCCTTCTTGCCAAGATTCTCAGTGTAGCCCGTGCACTGCCAAACACACTTCCTATTTTGAAAACTGTCATCTTTTCATCCAGCGCCAAAAATGCGGTCGTGTCTTTTCTACCGGGGTTATCTGATTGTGCTGTGATTGAATGGTGATGAGGGCCATTGTTCGGTCCATTGGTTATCTCTGAACCTATTCGCGAAACCAATGGCGTGGCAATTAATAAGGCATGTAGGGTGGGATATGCAGATGCTCTGTCAATGGTGGTCGCCGTGAGAGGCGATGGTTTTTCTGCAAATATTGATTTTTGTGTACACATTGGCGAGACCTAGGGATGGCTGACATCTTTGTTTATTGCATTTCTGTCTTTGCTTTTCTGCTCGACGCCTACCGCAAAAAAGAACTGCCAGAGTACTACCTCGACAGAAGTTTGGCTCAACAAAATAAAAACGCCTTGACGATGCGGAAGTAGAATGTGCATACACAGCGTAATGTTACCATGTCTACTTTTCTTAAGTTGTGTGTGAAGACGATTTAAAAAATTGGAAGAGCCAGCAGAGAGAGAGAACTCAGTTGAAAAGTGAGTGGTATTTACTTACCCCACTAATACCAGCTTCCTCCTGATTTGAATGTTTGAAATGACCTCATTACTCATTCCATCTACCAAAGGGGTTTTATGGTAACTCCTTCAACGAGTCCAAATAATGAATCGACGCTTGCAGTGTTGTCAATGCGTATCCTTCCTTGCCACTCATAAGTCGTTTGTCTCCAGAGAATTCTTCGATAAATGCTACCTCTGCATGGAAATGCCTGACATTTGCCGCCACGACGTGCTGACAGACCATGTTCAACAAAGTATCGGCATCGACGTGCCTACCTTCAAACAAGGCGGAAAAATGATCCGACACATGTTCCAGGAATTTCACGATCCTCTCGACCTTGTCAGTCGGCGTGCGCGCCTGTGGTAAGGCATTCAATGCCGCGATTGCCGACTGCGAAACAGATGGCATATTGACTTCTCCCAGCAAACATTCGTCTTTCTCCTCCTTCGTTTGAACTTTTTCTCCGAATGCATCATCGTACAACTCCGCAAACACCAACACTTCAACAGCGCTGGCACACAGTTCTGTCATGGCAGACGACGAGGCGAGGCCGGGCCTACCTTCGAGCAGAGTTGCAGTCACGTGCTTGATGATCCCGTGGGCGTCTTGTCGACTTGACCGCAGCGGCGACTCCTCTCTTTTTTCGGCCTCGGCTTCGTCCCCCAACGTGGTCCGCTGCTTGTGCTTGAGTACCAGGTATCGGTACTGATATCCTGGAAGGCTCGTCTTGTCGTTCAAGATGCGATTCACCAGAAGATGCACCTTCTCGCACAAAGGTAATTCCGACGCGTCCGCGTCGATGATGTCGGAGTCTTTTCGATAGCGCACGCTTCGTCCGTCTGTCATCGCGTTGGAATTGAACATGTTGCCGAGGCTGAAAGTCCCACGGGACGACCGACGCGAGTCTCTGTGCTCCTTTCTCCAAAGCGTTCGCGCCTCCTCGGCGTATTCCTCCCAAATAGGATCGACTTCGACGTCTGGCCGGACCGAAACCAAACCGTCGTTCGATGTCGGTTCCCGCTTCTTCGCGGTCGAGTTCCACCTCGGGGGCGGGCCCCGGTCCCGCTTCATCTCGGCCGAGTCCCGCCCCGGGCCGTGGCAAATCGAACACATGGCGGTGGTGCAAGGAGGCTGAAATCGGAAACCCATCAGAATCCCCTGTACGAAGCCTTCCAGGGGCAGCTCCCTGTCGCACGTGGCGCAATTCGTCATGATCAATGTCGAGGTCTGGATCTGGGGACGGATGACAGGACGTCCAGTTATGGAACGATGCTCGTGCCCGACTTGACTTGCGACTGTCCCTAAGCGAAAGTGCTCTCGAGCTGGACTCGAACAGTCTGTCTTTGCCGTCGACTAAAGAAAGTGAAGCTTCCACCCGTGCTTCCACGGCGCCCAGCGCGGACAAAAGTGGCACTGATCTTATGACGTCTCCCATCCACGGCGGCGGCCGTTTTTGGTCACGGCAAGTCACATCCCATCCTCCACGCCACAGCTTGTGCTCACGGTCGAAGTCACGGTCACGGCCAGTCTGGGGTGCGTCCGTTCTCCTACCATAGGTACGTACATTTTATCTAGAAGTATCTAGATAAGGTGGTATCTAGCGATTTTAGGCGGCCAAAGCACTAACAAACAATTAGTTACTATGCTACAATAATTGTACGAATTATCGCCACTATGTACATAATTGTACGAATGATCGCCAAGTATATATCGCTAAGTGGGCACAAACGTCAGCCGCGTCGTCCCGAGCCGCCAATGCCAATTATTATTTCCCCTCGGACGACGCGACCATGACCATGAAGCTCCCCGTCGTCCGCCTCCTCTCCCTCGCCACCGCGGCGTCCGCCCCTCGCTACGCCGCGGCCTTCTCCCCCGTCGGACTTCGAACCTCCCGAACCGCGACCGTCGCGACGCGGCTCCGCTCCACCGTCGCCTCCGCGTCGGAGTCTGCGGCGGCCGTGGACGGCGGAGGGTACGACTACGACCTCCTCGTCATCGGGGGGGGGTCGGGAGGCGTTCGAGCCTCGCGCATAGCGTCGGGGCACGGGGCGAAGGTGGCGCTGTTGGAGAGCCGGCTGTTTCACGGGAACAAGCCGGAATATTCCGCCATCGGGGGGACGTGCGTCAATGTGGGTGAGTTTTTAGCGTCGATGTCGACGGGGGTCGCAGTCGTCGGCGGTTTGGGGGAGTGCTGGCGGTGGGGTTGCAGGAGTTGGATTGCGAATGTCATTGCGAAATGTTGCGCTCCGGCTCCGTGGCAATGATTGGTGTGCCAGTGGCTACATCGCAATTCTTCCCTAGCTTGTGATCAAAATTGCGTTGTGATTGATTGGTAATCGCGCGGGGTCATGCTTTGGGCGCAGCAGGCTTGCCACGAGATATATAATATTTCAATACCTCTCACTATTCACTGATGAAATCTGGGGGGTGGTTGGATCGTCATCGTGTCACATCTTCTGGCTCTAGTGCACTGAGTCTGAGGGCCATATTGCAATAGTCGCATTGGCAATGTCCAATTATCGTCATGTTTCGACCCCGCAACCTGTCCCCCCTCGACACGAGATCGAAGGCCGATGGCTTGGCAAATGGGTACCTACTTATGCCCGCAAGAAGGCGTTGCGATACGACCAAATCTCCCGGTGAAGCTAATATGTTGCAAGTCATGTATGCCGCTTGCATCATTCACGCCGGGAGGACATCAACGATGACGGGCGCCAACAACTTGAGCCTTCCTTCGCGGTGAAGGCTCGAGCATAGTACGCCCGGCACATTTTTTCACGTTGCCAAGAAAGACCATTGTTAATGTGCGTCTCGATCGACTTACGAACCTCTCATTCGTCGCGCACGCAATCGCAAACACGAACGAAAGGATGCGTGCCCAAGAAGCTCATGGTCTTCGCGTCCCGCTATCCGGGGGAGATACGGGAGATGGAGGGGTACGGTTGGAAGGGGGCCACGGAGGGGACGTTCGATTGGAAGACGTTTCTGGAGAACAAGAACCAGGTACGTGCGCGCTTTGTATGTGTGCGCCCGGTCATATTGCTCGTTGCTGTTTTTCCGCGGTGCTTTTTTTGGCAATGCGACCGGAGGTTGCAGCAGGAGTTGCATACGGATGTCCTCTGTTTTAGATTCCTGTAGCCGAAGCAGTTGGAAGCAGCAACGTCATGAGCAACGCTGATGAATGAAGCTCCATCCAGTGCCGAATTACCATTGGAAAGACAATATGAGTTATCTTCAGATGAGCGGCGCGTGTCGAAGCACGCCGTTGCTCCTCGCTGCAGCTTAGGCCAATTTTTTAATAAAAAGCCTCTATATCTGCAGCTCCAATCATGTTGTCCAAAGAATCGAGGCATTTGTCGCTTGGATTGCCTGCCATCCTTTGCGGAGGTAGTCGGATCGAGGGGACAAGTGGAGGACATGCGGACGATGGCAACTTCTTCATTGTGCTGGGGGGAGCGGGGAGTTTTGTGCCAAGTTTCTCTTGCCGGTGGGGATCGGGCAAAGCCGAATCTCGCCAGAGAGTTTTCGAGCAAGAACTGGTACCGTGCACTTGTAATTGAGAGTCGATTAAATTATTGGCCCCTAATCTTTAGGGCGGTTGGTCTGTTCGGAGTCTGTTGGCTCGCGCAGGGACGATGGACAAGCAGTTTTCCAAGCCCTGGTCATTTGGGTTGTCCAAATCACTGCGTCAACACCCCGATGTGATAGCAAGGGAATATTAACAGACAGATGTGTTGCAGGATGGGTTAGGCAATCTTTGGCAAAGGGATTGAGCGAGATCTTTTCGCAATGGTTGGGCTGTTCTTTAGCAGGGAGGCGCGGTATCACTTCCCACCTGGCTGGAACCGTTGTCTGCTCGAAGTTGACCCCCATTGGCATACCTGCTCCCACCTCGTAGCGTTATTTGTCGACGTTGGCTCCCCTTGGCATGACAATGAACGGGTTTGCTTTAGTGCCAAGCGTTCTTGCTTGACATGTCAAGCCCTTATCATCCTTCACCAATCTTGGAGAATAGATTGAGCAAAGACCCGTTTGCATTGGCCAGGCCATTCTTGAACAGAGATGCACGGCATTGCATTCTTGGACAGAGATGCATGGCCTTGCTGCTGCCGCTCCCACTTGGTCGATGATTCGTCTAAATCTTACATTATGTCTTACACAAACGCCTTCACCGCTCTTTCCATTAGGAAATTACACGTCTCAACAATGTGTACCAAAACTTTGTGCTGAAAAATGCCGGTGTGGAAGTCATCGAGGCCACCGGGACTCTTGCCGGTCCTAACTCCGTCTCAGTTCACACCACTGCCACTGGCGAGACGTCCCTGGTGACTGCTAGAAACATCTTAATCGCAGTGGGGGGATGGCCCTTCAAGCCGGACATACCCGGGATTGAGCACGCCATCACCTCCAACGAGATCTTCTACCTGGAGGAGCAGCCGAAGAGGATCGTCGTGGTCGGTGGAGGGTTCATCGCGTTGGAATTCGCGAGCATCATGGATGGCCTGGGCAGTGACGTCACGCTCATGTACCGCGGAGATTTGTTCCTGAGAGGATTTGACCAGGATATGCGGGAGCATCTGAAGGAGGAGATGGAGGGCAACTCAGGGATCGACCTGAAGTTCAATACGGATCCAAAAGAGATTGTGAAAAAGGACGACGGGACGCTGCTGGTCATCGACCAAGAGGGTAACGAGGTGGAGTGCGACGCCATTATGTACGCCACGGGACGCAAGGGGAAAATCGAGGGGCTCAACCTGGACGCCGCCGGGGTACACACGGAGGGATCCTTCATCCCGGTGGACGAGTACTCCCGGACCAACGTCCCGGGCGTGTATGCTGTGGGGGACATCACCGACCGCATCGCCCTGACACCCGTGGCGCTGATGGAGGGCCACCGCCTCGCAGACACGCTCTTCGGGGGTATGGATCGGCCCGTGGACCACGAGTACGTGGCGTCGACCGTCTTCACTACCCCCGAGATTGGGACGGTGGGATACACGGAGGAGGAGGCCGCGGCGAAGTTCGGCGATGTCGACGTGTACAAGAACCGATTCCGCGCGATGAAGCACTCGTTCCCAAAGAGCGAGACGTACTCGCTCTTCAAGCTGATCGTGGAAACTAAGACGCAGCGGGTTGTGGGATGTCACGTGGCCACGGACGGGGCGGGGGAGATGGTCCAGGGGGTGGCCATCGCGATCAAGATGGGCGCGACGAAGGATGACTTCGACAACACCATCGGGATACATCCCACCAGCGCCGAGGAGCTGGTCACCATGAGGACCCCGAGTTACTACTACCGCGGAGGGGAGAGGGCGGACTTGCCGTGATTATGAGGAGTGATGATGTTTTGTTGTGGGAGATGGATGATGGGTTCAGGAGGCCGAAGGAGATCAAAAGGGGATGATATGCACGTGTACTTATCACTGCTCCATGTGGTTTAACTGACGACTGACTTTGCACCTATCGCGCTCACGGAACGTTTGTCCTGCTCTCGTTGATTACGTTCTACTTTGATGTAGATCGCCATTTTAGCTCAAACATCGCTGTACAGATCGGTCACTGAATGGAGAAACGGACGCCTCGCCACGCCTTGCGCGAGAGACGAAATATGACTGTGAACACAGGTGCGCAGCGATAAAAACGGCGGTGGTAGATATCTACTGTAGGTACTGTACCGGTGGGACCAGGATCTCGATGCCGAGCTGAACAACTTCAGTCGCACCACAACCTCGAACCCACCAACTATCCGGAAGTCGGCACTATCGACTAGCACGGCACTAAGTAGCGGCGCGTCTACAATTCCCCTACGGCTTTGAGTCGAAGGAGCCGATCGTTCCACAATCCTTACCAACCACTTTGAAGACCATTCCTTGATCCCTCCCCATCATCGTCGCCTCCGGGTCGCGGTAGAAACCATCTCACTCTGCATACGAACTCATTTCGCTCGACGGTTGGAAAAAATGATAGAGCATTTTCCTCGCGGTATCCTGTGGCACATCTCGGATTACCTCCCGCCTTCTGACGTCAACGACTTTAGTCTGACATGCCGAAAGTTGGACTCGCAGCTCTCGTTGGCTGCCATGGACACTCGTGTGATCCTTTACCAGTTCGTGCGGAGCGCGAGGGGCGATGTTCCCCATTATGGCTTCCAGATACCCATGATCTCGTCGAGCTCGGTCCATACGGTGGCACTTTTCTTGGAGCTCGTAGACTTTGGGTCTGGAGTGTCCGTGGTCGCTGAGGAGAACGGTCGAGAGTATGATCGATCCAGCCAAGGGCCAGAGTTTGGCGGTGGACGGGTTGTTTTTTCTTCTTTCGCTGGACTGCCCAATGAAACTTGGATGAAAGATGGGATGGTTGACGATCGAATTCAAACCAAGATCCAATGAAACATACCATTTGTGGCATGTCCTACATGGATCCAACCTCAGAAGTATTACCTCGTACAATGTGGGAATTTGCATTCTAATGTTCGATGGCAAATCGAGTAACTTCTGGAGAGCTCGCGATTTTCTCGTCAATACCAACACATTATCTCCATGGAATGTAGTAGTAGTAGTACTCGTATTAAATCGGGTTAGATGCTATCTAAAACGGACTCTCATATACACCCGCAATCCTGTACGGTCTTTTCAATTGACGAAGGAAACAAAGCCCCATACCAAGGAAACGTGGATAGTGCAACAGGCGACTGGCGCCCCATCGATGCGCGGTGCACGTAACAGACTAAGAGTGTAGTCGACACACGTACTGCAGGTTCCACTAGTTCGTCGTGGATCACCCTACAAGGGGGTTAAGTTTCTTGTTTCTTTTGTTTCCGAGGGGGGGTGGAGCTTGGTCTAACGGAGGGGTTGCGGGATGGAGCTGGACTTATACGCCTCCTCTTGATTAAGTCCACAATTGTTGTCTTCGTTTCTCCAGATTTTTCCCGCTTACATTTTCTCGCCTGTCACTGGGATGTGGCCACCCTGCCAACGCCATCCTGTGGGCTGCCAGGCTTGGTCCTCTCCTCATTCTCTTGGCAGGCTTGCACCGCCCGCCAGTGAGTGGTATCGGCACGCCACTCGGGTTGGCAGAGCTCTGCAGCCACGATGCCATGAGCGTTGTTTCCTGTGGGATGGAGTCCAGGATGATATTGGCAAAGTGGTCCCTTATGTTGGCATGAGAGACGAGCGCCTGAGTGTAGACCTCGCTAGTCATCGGCAGACCTCGCACGATGAGGGCCGCCGAGAGCACAGTGAAGGCCCTGCAGTGTCGACCTCCAACACTGCCCCAAAACTTTCCTCTCA
>JALLPA010001016.1:0-12174 GCA_036939895.1 Thalassiosira exigua
TAGCTAAACGGTTTCCAAGATAGTTCAACTTGCCACGTCACATGGGCTTCAAACAGTTTTGAGGAGACAGCAATGGACTACAAACTCTACATTGTCCCTCTTCCCGGGGACTACCATATACCATAGATGTAAGTGTAATATTCATTAGTGTCATTCTCAGCAATAATAGTTTACAATCAGTTACATCTGCATAGGTTTTTAGTGCTTTCATTTGGCTTAAAATATTAGATTCCATTGCAGTGTGTTCTATCTGGGTCAATGTATTTTATAAAGAGCCATATTTATCAATACTCAAAGTTTATATTTCAAATACAGTTTCTAGTTCTACCTAACTTTGTAGTATTTTCTTTAGTTTCTTATATCTTTGTTTGTTGTTTCGTTCAGACAGTTACAATTAACAATAGTATAGTATCTGCATACACCTCTACTTTCACCCTCTGTCAAATAAATAGTTAGCTTTTATAAAAGTTTTAATTTTCTGAGCAAATGAATTCTTTTCTGTTGAAATTTATAGAAAAATGATGTGGGTGAGGGTTGATGAGATTGACTGACAGTTATTGACCGGGTAGGCCAGCATGACATTCGGTATTCATCAAAAGTATCATAAGGGGCAATAGGTACGGTTGATGATATATTGGACATTTTTACGCATGCTTATTTACACACATTGTTCTTATTTTGAATTGTTTGTTTCTTAATTCATGGCCATGTATTTTTGGCTGAATAGTGTCAGCAAGTTTCACAGGGCAACTGCAAGTATCTTGGCCATGGGGCTGTTTTTTTTTGCATTTCGATTTTTATGAGCACAATAATATTGAATATAATCAGTTCTATCAAGGAAGTATCTAGTATTATATAATCTTTGAATATTTTCTGTGTAATAAATTGGTTTCGTATTTCGGGGATGGACATAACCCATTTCTCTCACATATAATTTATTTAAGTGAACAATGCAAATAAGACATACTTTTACACAATTAGCAGTGGCCACAGGTCACAGCATAACAACTACAGCGGAAATGCAATGTCGTAGATTTGAGTTGCATTTGAATGTAAGCTTGTATAAGCTTTGACGCTAATGATGCAAATGACAGTTGCTAGTTCAGTCACGAAGAAATAACATGCAAGTCACAGCCTTAACATTGTGAATTCATAATGATATTTCACAAAGAGATATGTACTAATATAAATTTGATAGCGTTATTGCAAGTCAACTTCATGCAGTTTTTTTGTCAATGATGTGTGCAAGGGGCTATGTTCATGTGCAGAACTGATCAAATCACGAGGTAGTCATCACACACAGACTATTGAAGACTCTGCATTTGACCACACCAAGTACGTGATGATTTAATGAGCTGCGTTGATGGTATCTGTCTGGTGGGGTTGGTTGTGTAGAGTATTCAAGCTCAAATGCGTGAATGATACTGATACTGATACTGTATAAATGCTTAATTGTGATATAGTTACACACTAGTCAACATTTGCTACCTAGTCACACACTAGTTACAAGTGACGAAGAATTATTTTTACGTTTTTGGCCCTCGAGGGGGGTTCTGGTTGGAATTTTTGCATCACCTAATGATGAGATATCTTAACTGAGTTAATTTGTACCTATATTAGCACTGAAAAATTAAAAATTCGATAATAATTTGGGGCATTATCTCAATCACCCCATTCTTTCTCTCAACTGTTTTTGGCTTGATTCACTACTTTCTGATATCTTGATAGTGGTTGCCATTTGCTCAAGTTGCTGCTACCGTAGATTGTTGTCATTTTCCAGAGCCTTTGCTATCGGGTCTTATTTGTATTTTGCTGTCCTCTGATGGTATCATTGCTTTCTGTGTTCTTCAGATTCTTCATACAAGCTCATTTTTAGGTGATGCCAGAAAATTCATCGGTAGGTGAACATTTGTGTTGGAATCGTATGCAATAGTGTTCTTAGAGACGATAAACGAGCTGTGGGCTGATATGAAATTAGGGAGGTGGGAGCCCTAGAATAAATCTCCCTGCTTCATTAGATGATCAGGATAGAATAATATTTGGTAGGTGTTTTTGCCTCTCCCCTCCACCCCAGCTCCCTAGAACTCCTCACCATAAAAACATAGGAAACCAGTCTCATTTAGAGAGATCTGGGCAGAGCTCCCTAAACGTAGGTTTATTTTTCCACTTTGTTCCCCAACTTACAGAATCTGCGCTAAATTACAGCAATCGATCTAAGTGTTAACTTGCAGAGTTTCTTTAATGTAGAATAATAAGACATACGGGTGTGGGTTGTGTAGTAAGGTGCAGAATAAAATATTCAACAGCTATTTTACTGGTACATTTTCAAGAAGGATGGTGGTACGCTACATATAAAGTTATTTCGAGACAATGACAGAATAAAGTCATTATTTATGAGATATAGTTATCTGGAATCCACTGGCTTCGGATAGAGCTGTTTTCAATGACATTGCTATGCAGTATTTCTTTAAGACTCACTGGGAGGCTCCAAATTTTGTCTCTGTTGCACTCTGTAGGGGCCAGGGGAGCTCATTGACCATGAAGCTCCAAAGGGGCCTTTGAATCAAAATCCCTTGAACATGACCAGGGCCAAAATCATGAAACATAACTTTGGGGTCAGCATCATTCACGTCACTTTGGAAGGTGATGAATGCATTCTATCCAAAGCAAGTGATGACTACGTTGGCCCTTCTAGAGCTCATTTTGTGATGCAGGTATGTGTTGTCAGTGATTTGGCGTTTATTGTATTAGTGACTAAGAGGTGTATGTATATTTAGTTAACAGAGAGAACCCTTAGCTGTTACGTGTAGTGTTTGCGTTTTGCATGGCCATGAACTCAAAAAATGAGTTGAGTTCCAACTTCTTGCTGATGTTGATCCTCTCCAGGATATGAGCGTTTGCCCGATAAAAGTTGAAAGCCCGCACTGTCCGGTGTAGCCCTCATATCTTACTGGCATTGTACTCATATCGTCCAGCGCTTGCCTCAGACCGGCTCGTGAGATTTGTGCTCGCCAGGGAGTTGGAACCATCGAGGCCAGGGGGGGAGGGGGGTCTGACCAGCTATCTGCTCTGTCAGTCTCTTCTACCGCCCTCCCAATTCTTCCCAGCCTCCGCCAGGCTCTTCTTCGGCTCTGCCCTTTTCTTTTTTAGCCGCGAGCCTTCGATTGCGCTCTGTGGATCTCCTTTGAAGACTTGTCGACGAGATCAGATCCAGCCGCGCCGCCTTCTGGTCGTTTCGCTCGGTCTGCAATCCACGCCCACGCTGCGTTCGTCGATCGAACAAGACAGGCAGTAAACTGCCGATGGGCATCGAAGAGGTCGGAACCGCTCGTTCTTTTCAATCAAAGAAGACAGAATTGCCGGCGAGCGCTTCCCTCGTCGTTTCTGTCCACGAGGCGGCACCCAGCGTCGCTAGGAAAACGTTGGGGGACTATCTACCGCGGTCTCGGCCATTTCCCCATCCTCTGGAATCGCCTCCCCAATGAAAGCCCGAGCCCATGCTCTCTGGGATCGCCTCCCCGATGAAAGCCTAAGCCCATGCTTCTCCGACCATTCATCGCCCTCCCCACGATGCCGACGAGTCGATTCCCTAATTCTCATCCGCTCATCAGGGAAACTGAATCGCAGGGCCAAGGTGGACAATGCGTCGCCGATTTCTTCCTCGAGCAAATGCAGCAAGTTTGGCTTCAATCCCGAGAAGATGTCTCTGCAGAGCTCCTTGGATCCGACCAACTATAATTAGCATCAGCGGGCGGCTCCGATGCAGTGGGGTCGATTTTTGAACCGAGCAACAGCAGTGGGCCCTGCGCACTGCTGATGCACGGCAGGACTTGGACGCAGCCATTCGTGACATGGCGGCCGCGAAGACGTGCGTCGACTTGGCGAGGGCGCGAGTGGAGCGCCGATAGATGAGAGGGGGGGAGGGGAATTCCGGGCGGAGCGTCGACACGCCGCAAAGACGCGGAGATTCGACGGGGTCGTGGCACTTCAGCCCCGCCTCATTCTCCCCCGTCTGTCGACGACACTGTACCATACATGGGTGGGGTAGTACCTCTAGGGTGGGGGTGGTGGGTCCAGTCCTTCTGTGTGCTGATGATGTTGTGCCGTGCTCGCCTTCAACTCACAAGTTGTTTGTTTGTTTGTGCATCACACTGGAATCCAATACTTTGATTTCAATTTAATTTATACACAGGATTTGGTATATGATTACAGGCATCGCGACTCCCTTCTCAGCATGTACATATTTTGTACGTTGGAACACATATAGAGATATCAATCGAGAAGCAGCTGGAAATCTCTTTCCAACCGCAGCAAATGAAATGTGATTGTTTCTTTTCACTGCGCATCTCCGCCTCGCAGAGCTTCGGCCGACAGCAGTTCCCTGCCCTGCAGATCAAAGAGAATTGGTACGAAGAGTTGCTGAACTATCGGCATCGAGCGTTGTGAATGCCTTTTCGTCTGCTCACTCCACCGACCCAGCACTGAACCTTGAATCAAAAAGATAGATTCAAGCACTGAACGAGCCATCGAAGACCATAAACGCGAGGATCCTTCAGCCGTCCGATCGTTTCAAATAGATTGACATCGTTTGCCGCCGCTCCGCATCTTGCTCTTCGATAAAATGCCCACCAAACGGATGAGGAGATTTTTCGCCGAAGCAGCGGCAGTTCTGCTTCTCGCCGAGTCCGCTCGGGCGAAACTCTCGACGCGGCTGGGGAATCGACGCCTTCGAGCCCTTGAATCTGTCAACTCGACTTACGATGGAGAGAAACCACCTCTTCCGTGGAATCCTCCCGATGTGATGTCGATGGGAAGCTACTTCAACGGCGCCCAGGACTTTGGCAGCAACGTCGGAGTGTTGAAGAAGAGTTCGAAGTCATCAAAGTCAAAGTTCAGTGTGAACCGTCTCACAGGAACTTACAGTGGCCGTGATACAGAAGATGCCAGCCCCCAAATTCTTAGCATCCTGTGCTTTGAAGAAGAAACTCGTGGCTGTGATGTCACTCTTCAAGATGACCGATTCACGACCTGTGAAAAAGTATTGGGTGCTAATACCTTTAGTACTGGCATTGCTATTGCAGAGGACATCAAAGTCAGTTCACTCGATGACTTCACTCTTAAGCTCTACTGTATGCAAGCAAATGAGACTGCCATTGACTTCAGCAATGATCCAACCACCGAACTGGTTGGCAATATTCAAGTTCTTCAGGGTGGAGTTCTTCTTCGTACGGGGCCCGAGTTCTTATACTACAAAACAGCTACACTCACAACCAGCGATGTGGCTGATGGTACAAACATTGATATTAATGACATACAAATCAATATTAATGGGAGGTTCAAAGCAGTAGATTTTGAAGATGAATCATTACAGGTAAACTCAATGATTCTGCCATGTTATACTTTGTCCGCCTTCTTTTTGCTAACACCGACTTAAAACCTTCTTTGATCTAAAAGGATATTTACCTTACTTGCACCAAAGACGTAAGACCTCATCAAAATATCAATGTCGTTGCTTACCGTTTTACTAACAAAATGGCATTATTCTTTGAATTTTAAAGGTTTAGGAATGTAATGTCGCTTTGTTTGACGGTTCCTTCAGCACGTGCAAAGATATCTATGGTTCTCCATTTTTCTATGGAATTGGACTTGCCAAGAGTGTCCCACGTACTTCATTGGATGATTTTGTCATTGAACTTTATTGCATCAATCCGGGTGAAACTATTGATTCCTCAACACCGCCCGATGCAAATTTGACTGGCAATTTGGCTATTCTCAGAGAAAATATCCTTCTCCGCACTGCCCTTGATTTTGTCTATCAAAAAGTTGGACCCGCCAACGACAACGGGTTTTCAATTTATGACGATTACACAGATGGATTTTTCGGAATTGATGAAGAAGATGGGTCCATACAGGGTGAGTTAAAACGAGTAATGTAATTTTCTTTCTTTGCGCCCCCTTGGATTTCCTTTCATATTGGCAAACAATAACATAATGTTTATTTCTACCCTGACGTTGCTCAAGGTCTCACCGTGGATTGCCTAGATGGCCTTTGTGGCATCTCACTGCAAGACTCTTCCTTTAGTACTTGCATTAAGCAACCGGGAGGCCCGTATCTTGGAGGTCTGGCCTTGCTAAAGATGTACCACAAGATTCTCTTTATGATTATGAACTTGAGCTCTACTGTGCAACTAATTTCACCGTCGGCATAAATTACACTGAACCGCCAGTCGCCAATCTAAGCGGCAGCATGGCCTTCCTCCAGGGTGGAATTGTAAGGCGCACCGACGTGGGCTTTGATTATTTCAGTTATCGAGTGCAGAACAAAGTATTCAATGGATTTTACTTTGGTGGTGTTATCAAGAGGACTGGCGGTTTTTTATCCATGGATATCTTTTGTGCTGATGGAATGTGCAACGTCAATTTTTGGACTTCCATCACTATCGAGTGCATCGCAATTTCAGGTCGAGTTCTATTCAATGGCATTGTCTTGAACAGATATGTTCCTGAAGACTCTCTCGGAGGCTTTGATATTGGTCTCTATTGCACTCCGCCCGGGGCAGGGGAGCTGATTGATTACGAAACTCCAAAAGGGCCCTTGAATCCAAATCCCTTGAAGATTATCAGAGCCAAGGTCATCAAAGATGACCTGAGGGTCGGCATTGTTCATGTCACTTTGGATGACGAAGAGTACATGCTATTCAAGAAAAGTGTGGAATACATCAGCCCCTAGAGGATAATTTTGTGGTGCAGGTATGTTGTGTTAAGGGTGAAATTTCAAAATACATGACGGCGGTGATCGGTAATTGTTGTATTAGTGACTAGAGGTAATAGATGTGCGGATTTGGTTGAAATCAGATCAAACGAGAGAGTACTTAGCTGTTGCTATTTGCAGTGTTTCCACTGTGTAACAGTGATTTTTCATATGATAATGTCCCTAAGAAAAATGAGTTGAGAGTTGAGTTCACAATGATTCTTTCGTTGCATATTCTTATGTTGCCATACAATGAAATACCCCAATGATGACAAGGGGAAAGCTCGCCCTCTTTTTTGTTGCGTCAGCTCTGCTGTCCTCGCTGTCCCAAGCCGAGGCTACTGCCCTGCGCCACCCACCCTCACCAATGTCATATAGCAGCAGATGTCATAGCAGCAGACAACGCAAGAGATGAATTCCGCGCCGACCCCGCCTAAGAGTGCCCAAGCCGCGGCCTTCGTTCGTGCGGAATATACTGGATACGAGAAGGCGACAGGCACTTCTGAAGGCCGCCATGGCTCGGAAAACGGAGGCGGCGGCCACGCAGACACCAGCGAGTAGATCTTCTCCGAGGATAACCCCGAATCCTACATCCTCCTCTTCTCATGGTTTGCTGAAATAGTGGACGCAGATGTCTACTTTGCACTGAGTCGCTTCTCAAGAGATTGTCGCCAAACACCTCCCACATGATTGGATGAGCCATAAGATTCTCTTTCAAGTTGACGGATCTGAATGCCATAGGAGATGGCTCGTTCCTCGTCGCTGCACAGCGTGATCCCTGATGGAGACAATAAAATCCTCGCCATGGGGATCTCTCGTATCCTAACCACTTCTAGCCTCTTCCCACTCGACTACCAGAAGCTTACATGCTTTTCGGCTCATCGTGGGTCGTGGACTCCAGCGTCTTGATTCTAGCCTCGTCCCACTTTTATCTTGATTTGTGTGGGATCTTTCTCACAAAGTGCTCCTGACTGCTTGGTATGGCGAGCTTGCGCATTGTCCAAACGCAGTCATTGCCAAACGTTCTCATCGGTAGTCATCGAGCCATGGAACATCGAGGTTGGCCTAAACGGTCTCGTCATCAGGCATGTGCAAATATGTCCAGGGATTTTGATCGAAGAGACGAGAAACTCTTCTATGCCCAGACTGTGGGGTCGGCCCTCCTCTGGGCTTGACGGATTGTCCAATTCATTCTGGTATAATGCCCCATAGTTTCAAGCGGACCATGCCTAGCCGCGTAGCTAGCACCAATGGATACTCAGCGGATGATGTAGAAGGCGACGATGACTTTAGTTTCGTCGTGGCAGTCCGAAGCCCGATTCAACGATGAATATCAGTAGCCAGATTCCTTCCCGTCTGCCGATTCTTTACATCCTACATCGCGATGGTGGCAGGGAAGTCGAACGGCGAGACTTGGTCGTTTGGCACACGCAGCACACAAGGCGTAGGGTGCATCCTACGAGGTATGGCTTGAACGAAAATGATAATATAATATCGATAGGTTCCCAGCCTGCTGAGCGGTCGTCGGAAATAGGAAAGTGACACTGCGCGCCGGTTGTTTTTTGAACACCGCTTCTTGAGTAGGGAAGTCGCCTTCTTGAGTAGTGAAGCCGCCCGAATTATATAAAAAATAAATGCGGTCAATCATAACATCATGGAGCAGCGCGAGGGGCGATCGAGGTACACCAGCAGGTCTCGTTTAGACCCGAATCCCAATTACCGAAAACAACCTACTTACGTGGGTAGGTACNCCGTCTTCGTACTTCAAGATGACATTTAGGACTAATTAAATTTTGTAAATGTGTGGTTTTTAATAATAGCATTTAGAGAAATCAACACTTGACACTTGACGACATACTCCCTTTAGGAGGTACCCACACAAATAAACGTAACCCCATCATCATGATTAAAGGCATCGCGACTGCTTTCTCAGCATGTAAATATTTTGTACGCTAGAAAACAAAGAAGATGAAGCAGCTGAAAATCTCTTTCCAGCCACAGCAAATGAAATGCTGTGATTGTTTCTTTTCACCGCGCACCTCCGCCTTACCGAGCTTCGCCCGGCAAAGCAGAGTGTATTGTGGCAGCTCTGAACCTGCAGGTCAAAGAAAATCGATAGAGTTGCTGAACTATCGGCATCGAGCGCTGTGAATGCGTTTTCGTCTGCTTACCCCACCGACCTATCATTGAACGAGCCATCGAAGACCTTACAAACGCGGCGAGAATCCTTCGTCAGCCCATCAATATATCGGAATCGTCCGATCATTTCAAATCGATTGACGTTTGCCGCTCTGCATCCTGCTCTTCAAGAAAATGCCCACCAAACGGATGAGGAGATTCTTCGCCGAAGCGGCGGCAGTTCTGCTTCTCGCCGAGTCCGCTCGAGCGAAACTGTCGACGCGGCCGGGGAATCGGCATCTTCGAGCCCTTGAATATGTCAACTCGACTGACGGTGGAGAGAAACCATCTCTTCCGTGGAATCCTCCCGAGTTGATGTCGATGGGAAGCTACTTCAACGGCGCCGAGGACTTTGGCAGCAACGTCGGAGTGTTGAAGAAGAGCTCGAAGTCATCAAAGTCGCAACTGAATACGAACCGTCTTACAGGAATTTACTTTGGCTTTGATACAGAAGATGCCAGCACCCAAGCTCTTAGCGTCCTGTGCTCGGAAGAAACTCCTCGCTGTGATGTCACTCTTCATGATAGTCGATTCTCAACCTGTGAGAAAATATTGGGTGCAGATACTTTCAATACTGGCGTTGCTATTGCAGAGAACATCAAAGTCAGTTCACTCAATGACTTCCCTCTTAAGCTCTACTGTATGCAAGAAAACGAGACTGTCATTGACTTCAGCAATGATCCAACAACCGAATTAGTTGGCAATATTCAAGTTCTTCAGGATGGAGGTCTTCTTCGTACGGGCCCCGAGTTCTTATACTCCAATATAGCTACACACACAAACAACGATGTGGCTGGCAAAAACATTGATATTAATGACAAGCAATTCAACCTAAATGGGCTCTACAAAGCAGTAGATTTTGAAGATGGATCAATACAGGTAAACTCAATGATGCTGCCATGTTATGCTTTGTCCCTTAGTTTTGCTAACACTAACTTGAAACCTTTTTTTGATCTAAAAGGATCTTTACCTCACTTGCACTCAAGAGGTAAGACCTCATGAAAATATCAATGTTGCTGACTTCACTTTTTACTAACAAAAAGACATCATTCTTTTGAATTTCAATGCTCTAGGATTGTGATGTCACTCTGTACGATACTTCTTTTAGCACGTGCAAAGATATCCATGGTGCTCCATTTTTCTATGGAGTTGCCAAGGCGAAAGTGCCACGGGGCTCAATGGACGACTTTGTCTTTGAACTTTATTGCATCAATCCGGGTGAAACTATTGATTCCTCAACACCGCTCGATGCAAACTTGACTGGTAATTTGGCTTTTCTTAGAGAAAATATCCTTCTCCGCACTGCCCTTGGTTTCGTCTATCAAAAAGTTGGACCCGCAAACGACAATGAGTTTTCGATTTACGAAGATTACACAGAAGGATTTTTTGGGATTGATGATGAAGATGGGTCCCAACAAGGTGAGATAAAACAAGTAATGCAATTTCTCTTTTCTTTGCACCCCCTTGGATTTCCTTCCATCAAACAGTAACATTATGTTTATTTATCTCTTGACATTATTTACAAGGTCTCATCGTGTATTGCCTAGAAGGCTTTTGTGACATTTCGCTGCAAGACTCTTCCTTTAGTACTTGTATTGAGCAAACGGGAGGCTCGTACCTTGGAGGTCTGGCCCTTGCTAAAAATGTACCACAAGATGCTCTTTATGATTTCGAGCTTGAACTCTACTGTGCAACTAATTTCACCGTCGGCATAAATTACACTGAACCACCAGTCGCCAATCTAAGCGGCAGTATGGCCTTCCTCCAGGGTGGAATTGTAAGGCGCACCGACGTGGGTCTTAATTATGCCAGTTACTACTCGCAGAACAAAGTATTCAATGGATTTTACACCGGTGGTGTTATCAAGAGGGATGGTGGCGAATTACTCATGGAGATCTTTTGTGGTGATGGAAATGGAATGTGTCGAATCATTTTTTTTACGGTGATCAATCCTGAGTGCATCGCAATTTCAGGTCGAGTTCTATTCAATGGCATTGCTGTAAACAGATATGTTCCTGAAGACTCTCTTGGAGGCTTTGATATTGGTCTCTATTGCGCTCCGCCCGGGGCAGGGGAGCTGATTGATTATGAAACTCCAAAAGGGCCCTTGAATTCAAATCCCTTGAAGATTATCAGAGCCAAGGTCATCAAAGATGACCTGAGGGTCGGCATTGTTCATGTCACTTTGGATGACGAAGAGTACATGCTATTCAAGTCAAGTGTGGAATACATCAGCCCCTAGAGGAGGATTTTGTGATGCAAGTTTGTGTTAAGGGTGAAAGTTCAAAACATGACATCAATCTGCGGTGTTTGGTGATTGTTGCATTAGTGACTAGGTAATAGATGTGCGGATTTGGTTGAAATCAGATCAAACGAGAGAGTCCTTAGCTGTTGCTATTTGCAGTGTTTCCACTGTGTAACAGTGATGTTTCATACGATAATGTCCCTAAGAAAAATGTGTTGAGAGTTGAGTTCCAATGATTCTTTCATTGCAAAAGAGAATTTGGTTGTGCGAATAAAAGTTGTTGCCATACAGCGAAATACCACGACGATGACAGGGGGAAAGCTCGCCCTCCTTTGTGTTGCGTCAGCCCTGCTGTCGTCTCTCCCAAGCCGAGACTACTGCCCTGCGCCACCCCCTCACCAATGTCATAGCAGCAGATTTCTAGCAGCAGACAACGCTAGATATGAATTCCGCACCGACTCCGCCTTAAAGAGTGCCATTCAAACTGCGGCCTCCGTTAGTGCGGAAGATGCTGGAGAAGGGCATACTTCTGTCGAATCTGTGGAGGAGCGCTCTCACGGCTCAGCTGGAATTATCAACGAGAAGGCAAGAGGCACTTCTGAAGGCCGCCATGGCTCGGATAATCGTAGACACCAGCGAGTAGATCTTCACCGAGGATAACCCCGAATCCTACATCCTCCTCTTCCCATGGTTCGCCGAAATAGTGGGCGTCGTGGACGTCTACTTTGCACTGAATTGTTTCTCAAGGGTGTTGTCATACATCGCCCACATGATTTATTCTCTTTCAATGAGACGAATCTGAATGTCATCATGGAGACGGCTCGTTCCTCGTCGCTGCACAGCGTGATCCCTGATGGCGACAATTAAATCCTCGCCATGGGGATCTCTTGTATCCTAACCACTTCTAGCCTCTTCCCACTTAACTATCAGAAGCAAACTAGGGATGGCAATCTTACGGCGGTGGAAAAGTTCGTTCTTGATGAATGGTAAGCACTCCATT
>JALLPA010001017.1:0-12171 GCA_036939895.1 Thalassiosira exigua
GTCGGCCATGGTCTCATCCTCGAGGAGACATAGACATAAAACTATAGGTCCCGTTATTTTTACTATAAAGCGAGCAGACAATACCTATTATATTAATGCGCATCCTTTAGTGTGTATTTTTCTTCGCGCCGCCCTTTTCTCTGAAAATAAGTGAAAAATCGTCCGTAGCTACGTAGTGAGCAGTTTTTACGTACGCGCAGCTAATTGTCCAAAATTGTCCAGGTAGGAAAAAAACATCCCCACAAGCGCTGCTTTATTGAGATAGCCACCAGGTGATTCCACCTCGCTGGTGTGGTCAATCTTAACAAGGGTAGGCCCATGTAGGCATGCCGCCCAGGAAAACCCGCCGCCACCAAATCGCCCTATCCAGCGACGCCCCAATGCCTTGGACAGGGCCCCTTGGCGCCAGCATGCCAATTGCTTCCATTGATGGCAGCCAGACTGGTTTGGGTTCTAGATGGGAAAGAGGAATACAAATCGAAAAAAAATCTACGAGCAGGAATTGGTACAAAAAAGGACGCCCTTCAAGTGATCAACAAAAAAATGACGTCACAAGCCCTTACACAGTCCTCGCTCCTTGTTGTTTTCACTGATTTTTATGCGCGAACCAACTCTTTGCACGAGTTTCAACCGTCAGCCGCCGGCCACTGACAGTAGGTATCTAGGTAGGTACTGATCGTACCCAACCATAACCGAACCATGGCGAGCCACCTCCCATCACCTACGACAGCCGCCGCGGCGGCTGTGGCGGACCCATGAAAAATCCGAGCGGGGAATTGCTTCTTCAGGAGGTCCGTAGGGATATCCCTGGAGCGATTCATTATGTGTTATGTTTGGCCCAAACCCCCCGAAAACAAAGTTACTGTAGTAAAAAAAATAACACAATCCGCAGCTTATCAGTAGATGTGGATGCCGCCGCCCTTAAGGGGAAAATTCGGCGGCGCCGAGCGACGAATGCAGCCTGAAAATACTTTATTAATAGATGGTAGCTCGGCGGCGTTGTCTCTATACTTTAATCCTCATTTTTAGCTAACTACTTATAGAGCGATGCTGCGATGACGTCAAAACGAGTTGCTTTGCGGCACGGCCGTTTCGTCGGCCGGTAAAGCGTGGAGAGCAGGTCGCCGCAACCGAACTGGTAGCCAAGAACAAGGGATCTCAGGAGAGCCCTTTTCAATAGCACCGGCAGCTATCAGGCGGCGTACGATGAAGGCCGCCGCGGCACTTGCTGCGTATGCTCTTTTGTCTTATGGTTGTGGTCTGCTCCTGGTGTCCGCCGCCTCTTGTTAGGTGGACGGCGGCGATATATACCTACGATACAATAAAAATATTTTTATTAATTCCAATCACAAAACTGGAGTCAAATACGTTGACTATCCCCCTCTCTAGCGTCATTACATGACGCCGTCCCCTCATTCCGTAGGATGTCTACAAATCTTCATCAATCAGTGCATTGTAGACTTCTTTCAGAATTGAGATTGGGCTGTATCCTTATGTCGAAAGTGACGGGGAAAGTCAGGGGGGCGCTGGATCGGAGGTGATCGATGATCGTAACTAGCAGACCACCGCGTAGATACAAAATACTATTTTCGATGAATTTAGATTTGTATGAGCTACGTAGAAATCGTTCCCAACCATGACCCAAACCAGTCATTTTCGTAAGGTTAATTTTGAAGGTACAGTGGGGGTACGGGGTGAAAAGGGAACAATTTTTGACTCAACCCAAACAAGAGGTCAGTGCTTCAGTGTGTCACTGCAGTTCTGAATATCTGCAATTTTTTGGACAGATTTTAGTACAAAAAGAAAAATAGAAAAAAATATGAAAAGTAATTTGTTCAACCAATGAAGGCTCAGATCTCTTTATCTTTGGTTTTATTCTATTCATGAAATGGTGAACAAGGGGATGAGGTGAGACATTGAATGCTGTGACTAGAACAAGTATATATCCATTTCTATGAACAAGCATATGAAAAAACAATAAATCATTTTGTGTGACAGTGCTGATGTCTAGTAGTGTTGTTTATTATCATGTCTAACAGGAAATCATGCTGACATGCCCTCAAAATTTACACCCATCACTCCCATGTTCATCAATGTCAAAATATTGTTTTTTTCAATCCAATCTGCAACTGCAAGCACTGGGTCACCACTTCTTGATCCACATGTGAGCAGGATTCAACAACACTTCCGAATCATTGCCAAACAAGTGAGAACTTGTCAAGTTAAAGATGATCATTTTGCCTAACAGTGGAAGAGACAACTGCATAGTGTAAACGGTAATTCTATCGCAACAAGTGATGTGTCTTTAATCATGCATTATGCTTGCAGGCAAGCTTGTTGGTGCAATCTTGAGGCGCAACTGCAGTGCCTATGAGCACAAGTTATGCTTGTAGGCAAACCCGTATCATAATCAGCAACTAGTGGTATTGATTGATGCTTTAGCCAAACAATGGAAGAGACAAGCTACATTGTGTAAAAGATTTTTGAGTCCCCATTATTTAGCCAACTAATTGCTCCTCAATAGCTCTTCTCCTGCTCTAGAGTAGATCAACATGAATGGGAATGGAAGGATCAAACTAAACTTGAAAGTGCCAATCTTACGTGTAATTTATTTCAGAGGAGTAATCGATAATCAAATGATTAAGCGGTTCATGATCTCATTAGTGAGTGTCAATTTGAATTTATCATTTGCATTGTTCTTATCTTGATGAGATAGTCCACATGTTCAGCTACAGGATATAGATATTTAGAGCCCTGTGTTCACCGACATGATGTGATCTCTAGTACCTCTGTTGATATTGTCGTAGAATTTAAACTCCTTTAGTATTCATTGTTAAGATCTCCAACTACAAATAATAGTTGGTACCTCTGTTTTCCCGTATTCATGTGCTGCGCTTGAGGTAGTGATATTGTCGTAATATTTGAACTCCTGAAGTATTCGTGTTATGTCAACCATGTGGATTGGGCTTGGCTACTTCGGGCCATATTCATTAGCTGTTCTCCATTTACTCCACACCATGATCTCTTGCCATTAACCCTTTAACCTTTCTCGTTGTTCCTCTTTTGTAAAAAAAACTTTGTTTAGCCTTGGTCGGTAATTACAATTTTAACCTATTGTTTGGTTAACTCCTTGAAGGCTTCTTGTAGCATGATGTTGGCTTCAATGGCTTCCGATCCTAGCTAACAGCACTCAAGGTATTGCATCAGTATTAAAAAAACTTGCTCTCATGGGTGGGACCATTCTGGCGTGTCTTAACGATGCCAACACATAATATTAGATCAATGACCCATTTTCACTGACTTTTTCGTTGCCCTCTTCCTCGTCTTCTTCATCTTCATTTGCAGCAGCGCTGCCGCCCACGGCACGAGTCTTGCCCCAAGAAAAATCTTTGGCCAGCTGGGCGGTTAGCAAAGAATATGTTCGACAATGAATTGCGATAAGACGAACTTACCATCCATGTGCCAGAAAGCATAGGTTGGCAAGATAACATAAAAGACGGGGAGGCCAAGGGTAAAGTATATGAAGAACCACCACATATACTCCCATCGTGAACGTAGGACAAACACTATGACCTGAACGCCCATAATGACCCCATATAAAAGGAGGAGCACCGAAGATACTGGCAAGTCCTCAAAGAAAACAAGAAAAAATAGATACAAAGAGTAAATGTAACTGGCTGGTAGGATCATGGTGGCAATGAGGTCTAAGAAAACCACGACCTTCATGGACATGCAGCTATTGAAGGCAGGCATAAGATGAAACCGCAAGAGACCAATATAGGGGGCAATGGCAAAAAAGAACTCACCAGACACCCCGCAGGTTTACAAAGAGAAGCTCAAACATGTTGTGCATGGTCGAATTAATCCAACGGCGGCGTTGGGAGAGCAAGATGCGGAATGTGTGCGGAACTATGGTCCAGCAAGTTGCTTCTGGAACAAATGTCAATTGTTTATCTGGGTGATACTTGAGAAGCAATGTCGTAAGCAAGCGGTCCTCTCCAAGGTGATACAAATTCTTTTCGTGTAGGGTCTCGATGTCGTTCCGGGAGTATTCATACAATATCCCATCCCCCGGAAGAAGCGGCGTGCCATCATTTGCGATAACGCGATACACTGCCGGCATTTGCAGTACATGAGTAGGTGCCAAGTTTACGATGGCAGGCACCAAACATTCACTTACTGGTGAAGCACCCTGGAAGACACGTGACGCACCCGAACGCGGCCTCGAACGCTTTCTTCAAGTGATGGGAGCAATAATACTCAAACACCTATATGCGCCACAGTCCGGCGTCGATCATGTAAGGTGTCTAAAGTTCCAATTCAAACAGTTCCAGGTTGTCTCGCACATATGTCTTACCTGCACCATTGTCACCCAGCTCGACGCCTTGTTGTCCACCTTAGTTTCGCCGCAAAGTGCGATGACCTTGTCGTTCTTTAGCATAGCGTACACCATGTGATTGATAGCCATCGTATCCACGCGTGTATCGGCATCTTCCATGAGTTGAAGATGAAGAGAGGGATATAAGACAATCTAGGTAGATGTCAAAGGCGCACACAATAGCTCCATTCAAGACGCGTCTCACCGATGGTCAAGAGGAAGCGGACCATATCCTTCGATTATTGGAGATGAGAGGAATATTAGTCAAACAAATTGGAGAGCGCACCACAGCTCTATTCAAGACGTTTCTCACCGCTTCGAGATTCAAATCAAACATGGCAAGCTGAATCGCAGAGTCGAGCTCGCACAACTCACGTCCATGATGGATTCGGTTGTAATAATCCATCATGATGAGTTGCGAGTCGCGCTTCCCACGATTGCCAGGCTTCGCTGTCGTTTCGGCCTCTCCCGGTAGGCCGCATTTGATTATAACAATGAACTTAAGAAACTTGTGGCCCTTTTGAGCGACCGAGGAGAAGAGAGACAGCATGATGTGAAAGTTTCTGCATGGGATAATGACAAAGACGATGGCAACAGCAAATTCACCTTTTGGAGAATACCATGATATACACGCGCACAATTCCTTTTGAATTCGAGCCCAATGCAGTCGTACAGATAGGACTCGTCATCGTCGTCCATATCAAATCCCAGAATGTTCGCAAGGTGTTCAGGGGTCGACATAGACTCTCCGCCCCCAGTAACAAGACCATCGGAAAGAATGACAAGCACCTTGTTCTCGTCTGGGTATGTACTATTCATCACAGATTTGACACCCTTTCGCAGTTCATTGTCGCCCTCATTGTAGCACCTGTGGAGAATCAGTTCGTAAGAATTGGGGTCGCAATAGATGGATCCAGGCCATCCATGACATGAGATCGCATGTCCTACTCACATCATCATGACCATAACAGGACTCATGACATCCTCGTCGGTATACGTCCGGTGACGGGGGCAGACGTAGATCATGGATGCAAGGAATTGAATGATCATCAGTAAGGCCACAAAAACAAGCATGAGGTACATCAGGATGTTGAGAACATGACAGACTTGGTCAAATTCGTCATCCAAAATACCATGGTAAAACATTTCTTCCAAGCAATCGATATATTCGGGAGTTCCAAATAGTTCCTCATACAGTTTGGTTCCTGAAATGTCAGGGCCAATATTTTTCAGCATTGCGCAGATCAAACACGGCAAAAGGCACACCAACTAGACCGTTTGTTCTCACCATCCATTCCCAGTGAGTTCAAAATGACCTTACACAAAGCAACGGCACAGAGATCAACAGATGAGAAGCAATCGATACAACACGCTTGGTTGACTTCTGTTTCTGACCTTGTTCAAGGTTGGAAAGAGGTATGCTTCTGGGTTGTCATCCAAATTGACCTCTGGGCCATCCGATGCCCACTCTCGCTTATCGTCAATGCTCCTGATGTAAGGTGTAACGTCATAAACTCGTCCATAGAGGGCGAACCAATCTAGCCCATCTTCATTTAGTTGATACCAGGTATGACTCAAAACTCCACGTTCATAATCCCCCAGGTATTTTGCAGTTCCGTTTCGGCCTGCAGCAAAAGTATGACAGTACACTCCCATCAAATTGTCTATATCATCTAAATCAGGGCAAATCGGGTTTGTAAAGTTGTTGGAAGGGCTGTACTCGTCCAAACCAAATCTGTCTACCTTTTCCCTTTCCAAACGTCCAAACAATATTCATGAGAGAGGTTCAATGATATGAAAGGAATCTACAAGGCATAACTTATATGCGTACCTGTCCAAGCAACTTTGGGGCAATGCAGAAGGAGGGGCACGAGGAAAAACTTTCGAACAATCATTGCCCAAACAATCAGTGATGCCTTTCACCCCACCCGGATGGCGATAGATTAGATCCTTGATATCATAGATGACGCCGTGTACCACAACCCAACTTTCGCCGGCTTGCGCCCAGACATCCTTTATTGTATACATCTGATGACAAAAGAAACGTGCATGTAGTGAAGAGCCATATGAAGACGAAATGATGGGCAAATATACTCACCGTATCCTCCCCACACAGCACGAGGGGGAGAAAACCAAAGACGCCCACGAAGAAGACAGAACTCGATATCATTATCACAAAGAGAGCCACTTTTTCACGCCATGCCTGCTTGGAGTCAAGCTGATTACAAAATAAATTGCATGTGGTGAGGAGGCCCAATCAAGTAGTTGTTAAAGGAAAGAAAATATCTCACCGTAGGTCGCATAATACACTTGTTTGGTATGAGGAATGTAATAATCCATGCGAATGATGCCCACAAGCGCCCCGGAACTCCTGTTGATCCTTCCTGTAAATTCCGTGAATCGGGCACACCAGCACCAGAGTGAAATGACCGGCGTGATGTGATGGTTGAATGCGTGCCAAGACTTTCATACGCCCATGAGAATTTAACCTTGGGGAGCAATGCCCCAGCGTTTGTGATGGAGCGTGACCGTGAACCCATTGAGGAGACATAAGCAGAAGAGTCGCCGTTCATTGCAGGGACAATTTGGTGGGGATCGTCACTGCTATACTGACTTTGTTGAAGCATCGATTGGGAATTTTCAGATATTGAAGTCTGACTCTCTGAATACCAGCTTGCCCTAGAACTTTCCGGTTGATAATATTGTGATCCTAGCGACTGACTGCTTCCGTTTTTGGACGAAGAATATAGAGATCCTGGAGTTTGGCTATCTGAATACTGAGTGTCCCCGAAGCTTGATTGCAAAGTTTGAGCTCCTAGGGGCACCCTATCGGCCCCCATGCCACTGCTGCCATCAAAACTGTCACAAGAGGGCATGGTTGTCTGGCCAGCATTTGTATGAACCGCGGTATACATGCTTTGAACATAGACGGAGGGTGCAATGGATTGATTTCCTTCTTCTCGTGTGGAACGTCCTCTCTGAATGCTACTAGAATTGACTGAAGCTGATATACCAGAAGGATCAGGTGAGGCTGACCCCAGGCCTCGCCCCTGAATGCTCACGTCCGCAGATGGGTCAGTGGACCTCCGGCTGCGTTGGCTGGGCTGAGACTCACTGGCTATGGACGGGGCAGAGAACCGTCGACTGCCTGATCCGCTGCGAACAGATGGGTCGGACGTGACCTGGATTCTATTTGGCACGGGAGCATAACTTGGAAGAGGGTCAGATGCAACGTGTCCTATTGTTTGCGAGGAATGAGCGTCTTTCGGCGAGTAAATATCTTTTCCCAATTCCTCTGGTGTTTTTTGTGGTGGGGCAAACTGCTGTACGAGTCTCTTGACACGATCACTCGCGTTGCTCCATGCGCTACGGTTTGTCGCAGCACTGTTTGCAGATCTCTGAGATGATGATGCAACGCTTTGGTCACTGGAAGTCTTGGATCTCACAGAACGTTTAGTACGGTTCTGCCCACGGCGTTTCTTCCTCTTAGCCTTTTGATCTTCCTCTAGCGCATCTCGTTCTTTTTGGGCATCATCTTTGAGTTTCATCAAGGCGTCCAAATCAGCGCGCATTGTCGAGAGAACAGCGCCGGATTGTTTCAGAGCACTATGACCCATTGCTTGACCATCACTTATACCTTTTCCGAGCAGATCGATTTTTGTCTTAACTTGGTCCATCTCTCGGACCTTGTGTTGAACAGCTTTCTCGGCCTCTTCCTGGACTGCACCCATGCTGATCGATAGCTCCTCAATCTTCATTTGGATGACGCTTCCCAACTCAGAGCTATCATCTCCCGGCGCACTCTCAGCATCGACGCTTGCTTCCATTGACTCAATGACTCGTTCCATTTTCTTCACCTTATTATTTCGGACATGGACGACTTTCCGGGCATCGTTTTGCAGCCTTACTAGGCTCTTCTTCAATTTTGCAAGTTCTCTCAGCTTTCTCTCTTGTTCAATGCTTCCTTGCATGGTGTTGATGACCTCCTCCATCTTCTTTATTTGGCTATTCTTTGCATCGATTGACTTCTGGGCATTTTTTTCTGCACTAGACATGCCACTTTTCAACAGTGCTATTTGAGAGGTGAGAGCACCCTTCTCCTGGCTTTCGGACTGCAGCTTGGCCTCTAAACTCTTTAGTTCTTTCGCTTGCGCTTTGATTTTTCGCTTGGCATCAGAGCGGATTTTGTTCATTCCACTTGACATGTCGTCCATCTTCTTTTGAAACATGGATTGTATACCCTCTTTTCCTGCCAACACTGCCTGCCGCAGTCTGATTTCTTTCTCCACGTTGGCAGTCAACTTGGACACCATACCTTCCAAAGCCTTAATCTTATCACTCTTTGACTCGTCGTAGATTTCAGATTGAATTTTTGCATTAACATCCTTTGCCTGAAGGACATCACCTAGCTGCTTGATCTTAACATCGGCCTTGTTCAACGATTCGTTCATTTCTTTCGCCATGCGCTCAAGATCAGTTGATCGACATCGGCCGCGCTTGGCCCCTTGACCCACAGACGCTGATTCGGATATTGCAACAGTAGTTGGTTTTTCTTTCTTACCTTGGACGACTTTCCCCACGGTATTTTGTGTGATGATCTCGTCGATCTTTATATGGAGGGAACCTTCCAACTCGGATTCAACCTGTTTGGCTTCCTTCGTTATGCGTTTCTCTTGATCATCAATGTTTGCTGTCATCGCGGCAATCAACTCCTCCATCTTCCTTATTTCTTCATTCCTCGCATCAATCGCCATCTGGGCATAGGTTGCAGAGCTCACACTCCCTGCAACGCTTCCGGATCCAGGATGAGACGACCTACCACTGCTACTGCTGCTGATGCTGATACTGACACTGGAGCTATCCTTTGCCTCTGCAGCACGTGTTAACTTGGCAATGGTTGGGTTATTTTTCGATATCCACGCATCCTCATCGTCAGCTTTCTTCGGAAGTATGCCAGTGTCCCGTTGCATTCCGCTGGTGGAAAGGGCTTGGGGTTTCTCTTCATCTTGAGCAATACTCCTCTCACCTCTGCTGGATTTTCTGGAAGCACCATTTTGTCCCCGGGTTGGCCTCTCGCGTGAGCTTTCCCCCGTATCGACATTGTAATAGTATTCCTCCCCGGTACTTGGATCAGTGATTTCAATCCATCCCTTGGGGAGGGATGGCGATGGATCAATCTGGGCATTGGAATCTTGACCGACTTGATCAATTCCATCTGTAGACGTCACTTCTGCGGACGGACTCGCGGATGACAGAATTTCTTCATCAAAATTGTATTGAGTCTTGAATGCTGAGCTGTCGCCGTCCCCCGTAGCTGACTGCCCTCCGGAGTGCTCAGGTAGTACCCACGATGTATCCCCCGTGGACTTATTGTAGTAATAAATCAGTCCAGTAGTGGGATCGCTAGCCTGTGACCAGCCATGAGGTAATGTTGATGTTTTGCTATCCTCGTCCATTACAGTGGCCTCTTTCTCCTCCGTCGAATGCTCACTGAAAGAAGCCGAATCATATGCGGCTGACTTTAATGTCGCTTGCATTGTTCCTGGGAGAGCTCTGCCATCCAGGTCCACGTCAGGTACCTCCCCTCTCTCTTCGTGGTTATTGGCGTGTTTTGCTGCCTCCTTCAATTCCTGCTGAATGCTGAGCACTAGAGTCCGCGTGAGATCCATCCATTTAGACGTCGAATCGACGATCATTTGGGACGATCCTTCGTCCAAGGAAGTCGCTGCCAAATAAACGAGACCGAGGGTCTCCGCCGCCGCCTCCAGCAGCACCGAGGCGCTTTCGTCTCGGAGTTTCGCCGCCGCCAGGCGCTCCTTGGCGGCATATGGCCCCGCATCGGTCGCATTCTTCTCCGCCTCCTTTACTTCCTCGTGGGCGCTGGAGACCTGCTTCCGGGTCAGCTCCATCCATCTCGTACACGAATCGACCAACATCTCGCCGGATCCGGAGTCCAGTTGGGTCGCCGCCAAGTGCGCGAACCCGATGGTGCTCGCCGCCGACTCGAGCAGCCCCGCGGCGACTTCTCCTCTTCTCCTCGCCTCGGCCAGGTGCTCCATGGCGGCGTGGCGCCCCGAGCCCGAGAGACTTGGCGGCCCCATCGTTCGAGTGCCGGCGCGGACGTCTCGCCCCGGCGAAGCTGCATCCAGCGTCCAGTGCTTGAGAGAAGGGCGGCGCGGCTGGAGCGGTGCGGCGCGTGTGGCTTGCTATTGCTACAAACAGCTGCCAGGAGCCATCAGGTGCAGTGGGGGGGCGCAGCGGTGGATACGGTCGGGTATCGTAGCTGGGGGCTGGGCAGGCGGACGTACGGACGTCGTCGGGGGTCGGGGGATGGAGACGGAGTCTATCTTTGCGGAGGCCCGCCGCGCCATCGTCATTGTCAAGGTCAAGAAGCAACATTTCAGTTTTAGCGGGCGTAGGGCGGTGATTAACTTTCGACGAAAATATTTATGTAAAATAATATGATGTTTTAGTCAATAAACGTTTTTAATGTATATTATGGTTGTATATGATTTTTGGTATGTTCAAGCTAGGCTTATTTCGTGTTCTCTTTGCCCACAATAATTTATATTTAGCCCAGAGTGAGAACCCTTTCATCCGCCGGTTGTCACTTTATCAGGCCCAGCTGGTTTGTGAGTACGTACGTACGAATAGGTACTCGAACCTAGGTACATATCGATGCTGTAGCTACAATGCCCCCAGTTGTTGACAAACAAAATTGAAACACATGCTGGTCAGCAGCCAAAGAGTCGCCACTGGGGAGCATGTTATGGGTCTATGGTCAGCAGCCAAAGAGTCGCCACTGGATGGTATTTGTTTTCTTGTCCCCCATTTTGGGCAACCAAGTTGAAATAATACATCAAAAAATATATCCTCATAATGTTCGATCATTTAAGCATGAATGAGGCAGCATAACAATCTGTGGTCCAGAACAATATGATGCTTATGCTTTTCATATTTCATTCTTAGTCTTTGTTCTCGTTGGGGTGCTATGAAAAATCATCCCAAACCATACCTTAGTGATAATGCAGGCTGTGATGATAAACTTTCAGATCAGCAAAAGGAACAAGTTCAAAATAAGCCAGAGAGAGGTAATTAAAATCTTCATGTACAAATTAGGGCGACGCCGTAAGGGGTCAGCACAAAATCCTGCACAGCGAGGATGGGTCTATTTCATCCCACCCTGGCAACTTTTCACCACCAGCTCGCGTTATGAATTATGCTTATTTCAATTGATAGAAGAACAACAATTTGCATAACACAGCCGTCACAAAAATTGCATAACATCAATTTAACATTGCACAGTGTTTGACGTGATGGTTGGCCAAGGCAAGGTGAGGTATATTGAATGACCATTATCATTTTATTGCTCTTGTCACATTTGATTTAGATAATAAGAGGTAATCATTCATATATCAACCCGTAATATAACAATCCACCTGAAGCATTGATCAATGGTTTTACACTTCGGTTTGAATGCCATTGCATCAAACATGAGGTCTCAATGAGGTCATCAGTCTTGATATAGTGATTCTATTTGATTAGGGTTTAAGATGAGACTATAAGTCCTTCAAATATTGATATGAAATTGATGAAGCCATATGTGGATTTTGGTTTTGTTTCAATTGCAAAAAATTCAATTGCATAGTGATGTTATTTGTCGGTTTGGTTAAAACTATCACAGCAAATTATGTCCAAACACAAAACCAGTAGTAGTACTCGTATTAAATCTGATTAACTTCTACATGACAGCTAAAACGGACTCTCTAACGTAAGCATATCCGCAATGCCTA
>JALLPA010001018.1:0-12167 GCA_036939895.1 Thalassiosira exigua
CAAAATCAATGATGCCGAAATAAGAGATCCATCAAATATTACTTTTCATCTTTATCATCAAACTGTTCTACAATTACCTTTTAAAGACGATCGTTTTGATATAAGGCACGTTTTCATAGCCCTAAATTTTGCTAAGAACGAACTTTTGCCCCATTTTTGGAAAGGTGATCGGACCCTTAGCCTTATGTCCCGATCATGTCCCCAATTTTCAGCGCTTTTCGGCAGAGCGTGCCGGCGAGGTTGATGCTCACATTCGATGGATTGCTTCCTCAGATCGGCGAGAGATAGACAATTTCGTCGAGGAAACCGATTTCAGAGCGCTCGATCGGACCACAAACAACCACTGTGTTATTTATAGTAATCTTAAAAAACAAAATTGCTCGTACTGTTTGTTCCCGCCAATTTTTTTACGTAATAGATATACAGAAGAGAAAAAAACTGTCCCATTTTGTGTGAGCTAAATAATTTGTCCCATTCTTGAAAATCCATCGATCAATTCATCTATGAAGGTACCACTTCCGACTCATCGGGCGGCGTTTCACCGCCGATGATGGTCTATCTGCCGGCAAACACAGCAGCCGGTCACCTTGAATGATTGTCGATTTACATGCTTGGTCGGCGCGGCCGACAGAAGGCGGCGCTTTTAGCGTTTGCAAGTTGTCAAATTTGTTTCATTTTCTGTCCCATTTTGGAGCCGGAGAGTACGTATAGTGAGGTAAGATAAAATTGTGTTGATTCAAAGACGGAAAATGCAACTTGGTCAGTGGTGGAGCTATCGATAATGTGGGTCAGCCTTTTGATGGCGTCGGCGTGTCAGAGCTTGGCTTGGATTTTTTCTGGTGGGACTTGGTACGACACTTGGAGGAGCTCCTGGGCAGCCAGGAGGGTATGATTGGCCTCATTGATTGTGGGGCAGCCAGGAGGGTATGATTGGCCTCATTGATTGATGGGACCTGCTTGTGATAGGTGTCTGCAAGGATTTGAGCAGAGGTACTCTTTTACTGCACTGCATACCATGCAATAATCCCTGTAAGTTTGTCCTCACAAATTTTGGGGCATCCATTGAATATGCTGACTATCTCCATTGTGGCTGATGACCACGTACCTAGTTTTGGTATAGATCTATCAATTTTCTGGATGATTGGTCAGTTATGCAACAATGGGGCAAGCTTAGGAACCCTAACAAGGTGGGTTGATACAGGATGAGTCACAAAATAGGTGTGTGTGTGTGTTTCTGGCTTCTAGACGAGAAAGGCAGAGCCTGAATCAGGGCAGGGTGGGTCATCGTTCCAGGGTTAACCTCAATCCTCCGATGGGAAGGGCTAACCGCTACGGTTGTAGAACCCAAGGTGAATTGTACCTCGGGCGTGACTGGTGCAGAAAGCGCAAGGAGAAAATTCCCAGGGGGAATGTAAATGAACTTTACCTTGGCACTGTCGAAATAAGTTCTATTGGAGTTACAGTCTATTGCAAATCTCTCTTAACATGGATGGGAATACATTCGGATTCTGTATGAGTCTCTCCGGATAGGTGCTTGCAAACTGCAGACCTTAGGATCTAGAAGTGACCCGACATGGCCATGGGCCGATATGCAAACATACGAAAGTATATACGCACGGTTTTGCAGTCTCATCACCCCCTCTTCAGACTGATTTCCCTGCAGGTTTTAGGGAGTTGTTCACTTGCACGTGCATTGCAGATACACCACACACCTCTCGCCCACAGTCAGGCTCTGCCGCATTTTGTCTTGAAGCCAGAAACATACATACATGACCAACTGTTGCCCCTTTCCTAAGGAAAATAGTACAGTGTTCTTGCAAAGTTCTACGAGAAGCTCAGCTGGTAGAACTTCATTAAGGGTCTAACTCTCTCTTACTTTAGTGACATCCAACAGACCTGCCACTTGACTCGGGTTGCGTGGTTGACTGCTGAAGGATGGCCTAAAGGTTTGATAGAGTATAGGTTGCACATCAATCACAAACAGTGGCTCCTCTGCAACTCTATCGTCTTCTCAAGTGTAAAGATGGCAGGACGATCACCGAGAAGCATGTCACCGCCAAGAGAGTTCAGGATTCATCTGGATCGACCTCTTATGACCTCCATGAAGAAGTGCTCCTTGAAGACCGGGAGATGCTTGGTGCTTCCAGCACTACTAACCAAGCTGATTGGATCGGGTGTGTAGAAGTAGAATCTCCTCTCGCCGCTGATCACATAACACGTACAAAATTCCCGCAGCAATCGACGCAGAAGGCAGCAAAAGGTTCCATTGTTGTTGCAAGAAGTAGGCAGAGTCGGCATTCATTGTTTGTGACATACTCTTCCCCTATTTGGTATGATCTCATCTGTTCACCCTGTGACTGTGGCCGCAGCTGTGCCCCTTGTGAGAAAGAAAGACTCTGTTATTCCAAATTAGGAGTTATGATAAGATAATTTGCAACTTGGAGTGCAAGGAAAATTTAATGCTACAGACTGGGTGAGACGCATGGGAACGCAGCACTGTTGGTGGGGCCTGAAGGTATTCACTTTTTGGCACCCCATGACATTGTTGGAAAGCTAGAGAGCAGCCATATCAGAGATGGAGCCGCTGTTGTGATGCAGATCTGTTGGCTATGGTATCAATATCAAACATGCACGGAAAGCTGCCATAAATGGGCGGCCCTTAGGGGAGCAATACTGCAAACAGTGGATGATTATAATACATGTATGCTACAGAAATCATTTCCACGCCCTTTCCCTCCAACCCAAGAGCTCGAAGTTTACATACAGGTGCCACCGCCGTCACATAGCTTCATTGCGAGCGAAAGCGCTTGCGCAAGGGTACGGACCCGCGACACCTCGTCGGGAGCTCCTCCTCGGCGCCCCGCAGACGATCCTCCTGCGAGGACAGGCTCGAGACGCTCGAGGAGGAGGACCCCCCGCATTCGGCCGCAGAGGCGGCGGAGGACGCCGCGGCGGACGGTCCGAAACGGAGCGACGCCGCGGCGTCGTCGTGGACGAGCGGGTCCTGCCTTCGCCTCTTCGTTGCTGGGCCTCGGACGGCCGGCACGAAGCCGACGGCCAAGCCGGAGGACATCGGATTCTCGGTGCTCGTTCCGCCTTGCGTTCTATGCAAGATCTCGAGGATCTCCGACACGTTCGCCCCACCGACGGCAGCATGGACGCCTCGGGCATGTTCGAACTGCGGCGATTGGTGGAACTGAGCTTGCGCGCCTTGGCACCCCGCGACTTGACCGTAAGAAGGAGGCACGCTCGGAACGCCTAGGATGACGCCGTTGCCCGGCGCCGCAGGAGGAACTCGGAGGCCGCCGGTGAGCGACTGCATCTGAGGCCCTGTCAAGAGAGCTTGTTGACGGGCCGCAGCAAGCTCGATGCTGACAAGTACCGCTGCCTCAGCCGCATTCATTGTTGGCTGCAGAACGGCTGGCGCTGGAGTTATAGATTCTGGAGCTGAAGCGACTGGCAATGGAGAGCCAGATGCCGCTATGGTCATCTGGAGCTGGACCTGCGCCAAGGCGGCGGGCGACAGCGAAGCCAACGCCTTCAGCTCTCCGATGATTTGCTGCTGGAGCGATAGGACCAACTGGCTGTTCGCTACTTGGCTTGCGACGGGCGCCTGCGCTTGTGGAGCCGTTTGCATACCTGGGACTGGACGAGGCTGCATCTGCGGGGTTTGCGGCTCGAGGTGACACGCAGACGCGAGCTGAGCGTTACGCAAGAGCGTTTCGACGTTGGCATCGTAGGAAGGCGCAGCCATCGCCGCCCTCGTTGTAGCTGCTGTCATGTTTGGTGTTGCTATGGCTGTTGCCACCGCTGTTGCTGCTGGCGATTCTGACGCGTTCCTCACGAGAGGCTGAGCGAGAGGCGAAGGCAGATGTACCGTGGGCAACTGAGCGCCAGCGGTACCAACTTGAAAGGCGGCCAACGCTTGATTGGTCAACAATTGTTGAACGTTCAGCTGCTGCTGTGAGAGCGCGCCCTGAATGGCATTTGAATTGGCCTGAGACAACGGAGCTTGAACCTCGGAGGGCAACGAGGCATCTTGGCCCTCGTCGGGCGGCAGCATCGCCCCCTCGCCCAGCGCCAACCTCAATCGAAACCTCCGCTCCAACCGCGCCAAGTCCCTCCGGGCCCATTCGACGTCTTGCTGCGAGAACCTCGGCCGCGCTTGAAATTGCCATGCGTGGTTTTGGTTGCCCAGGCAGCTCGCTCCTGCGAACTTCTTCGTGATTCTCATGGGATCGCAGCGCAGTTCCTCGGCGAGGCAGACGCGGAGGGACTTGCCCTTGGGCAGGCTGAGGCGGGGGAGGACTCCCGAGCTGTAGTAGTAGATGTATTGAGTCGCATACTCTTCTTCTTCAACTAATGATATTCCATGTGAGAAAGATTTAGACGCCAGACTTTTCATTAGGAACGAGACAACCTGTCGGACTCACCGTCCATTTTCCTTTGCGGAGGCCGCCTCCCTCGCCGCCGCCGCCGCCGGAGCTGACGCTGGAACCTTTCTTCGCCAGCGAGGCACCTCCCTCGTCAATCGAGTTCTGGTTTCGGTCCGTCATTCCGTTTGCCAATTGCTCCGTCATACTGCTGGTCGCCGTCTCCGCGAGGACTCGAAGGGCTTCGCTTGCTGTTGGTGAAACTTTCATGGGAGCACACGCGTTGTCATGGACATACGAATCAGGGTCTTGCGTGATCGATAGCATCGTTTCGTTTTTTTTATGTCGTTCTCTCAGCTTCAGAAACGCGAATGGCGAACGAATCTTCGATCTGATTGGAACCACCCACTTCCACCCTCTTCCACCCACTCAAAATAAATCGTTGAAGCACCTTACAAACAACAACTTTTCTATGTGTGACAACTTTTCTATTGTACAATATCTTCCGGGCAATCAGGTCATTCAGGGCCATCCGATCCCAATTCGCTAAGGTTCGTGCGCTTTGTGATTTGATGGCGTGTATTGTGTAGGAGTATTGTGAAATCGTTCCTCAAACAGGTGGCCTTCCTCGCTCTCCTTCACGCGACGCGGAGCTGTTCCAAAATGTGAGCTAGCTACGGTACCCAGAACAGCTGCTTCCACGACACCAGAGCGACCGGGCATCCGCCGATAAAACTCTTCAATCGAAGTTTGCAGGGACCTGATAAACGATGACGTTACGTGTTCCGTCCACCTTGATATCCGTACATAACATCTCATAACAAAACACAACACAGCGACACTGACACTCGACCACCATGCATAAGTAGGTCCTACTATCCAGCGCAGACTCGCTCGAAGGAATGAATAGAGACACAACACACCTGCAAACGCAGCGCAGGCCTCCCGCGATCGGAAGGGTTCGCAAATGTCTTTCCCGGCACGCGCAGGCAGTAGGTATGTAGGACGACCCAGCTGTTTTCATACTACCAGGTATGTTCCCCCGCTTTTCGATTCCTGCACACGGAAATCAAAGCAAACTCCACACAATAATGAGTACTCCTAGCGGATAATACTTGAAGTTAGACTGGAAACCATCCGAGGAAGGAAGCTTCGCTCGGGAATATTGGAGCTACATCTTCTTGAAGGGAGGTTTAGCCGGAGCGGTTCAATTCACGGCAAAGAAGAAAATTTCCCATCAGGCCTGATATTCCTCGAAGGTCTTCGAATTCCTTCTCCAGAAAGGTGGGTCTTCCACGCTTCAACCTAAAATGTATTAGGAGTACCATAGTAAGTATGGTCTTTTTCTTTAATTCCCTGCGGGGGGAAACTTCCCCGTTTCGTAACCTGAATGAGGGCTATGAACAAGTCCGCAGGGAAATTAATTTCCCCATGGCCCGTTTAGTCAAAACTAATTTGTCATGATAAAAGTTACATCGAGACTGTCAACAATTCAAATCATTCAATGCCGTTGCAATTGTGCCAACTGTCGGTTGGTTGACGATGCTGGATCATGGCGGCGCAAAGAGAATTGCACTTAGGTAGGCTCAATTATTTTCCGGACCAGCCCGCATCCGAATGAAATCACCATGACCATCATCGTGCTCCTGCTCATAAGGTAAGTTGCACTTGATTAGCCTTTGATGGTTTGCTTGGTTTTCGTTGCTGTCGCGGGCGTTTGCTGTCGCTGGTGTTTGTTGTCACCATGGGTGCTTGCTTTCGCTGGCATTTGCTGGTCACCGCGGGCATTCGCTAGTCTCCGCGGGAGTTCGCTGTGCCGCAGAAGTTCGATGTCGACACAGGAGTTTGCTGTTTTTGTTGTCGATGGCAGTTACGGTGTCTAGCAGGGATTCGGATGCTTCTTATTTTTGACTGGACGCTGGAAACCATAAACAAGTACAAGCCGAGGCTTAATCGATATTTACAAACAATAATGTATTAATCTAATAATTCAGAGTAGCACTCTAGAACAGAATTCCCTGGTCTACTGTGTCTGTGAAGTAAAAATTGAATTATAAAAACTTTTAGTTTCCAATCTCAAAGGGTCCAAACAAAAATTTGACAGAGGTTGCCAATATTTTTGATGAGGATAACATTTCTCGCAATGTCAGTAAGCCTCTTGATGCCAGCTCTTTGCTGAGGGAGAACTCCCCTCGCCAAGTCATGTCTTCGATGTGCCTTGGTCCAGCAAAACCTCTCTTTGGGTAGCTGGTGCGGCGACGACTGGTTGGGAGAGAGCTGCAATTATACTTTCACAGCTATTCCCCCATCCCGCTGTCGAATATGAAGCAAGGCGAGTTTTTTTCTGCCTGATCAATAAGACCCAAACTGGTCTCGCGTGCGAACGATCTCGTCTTCATCATTTTACACATTGGCAAAATTCCTTTTTTTTGTGATAGATAGCGCGGTATGTATTAGGGTGCTGGGTACATACGTATCTATCTTCAACCCAAGTCATGACAAGATTTGCCCCCTACGAGAGCAGCACTAACGGTGACCGTCTAGGCCACAGTTATGACGCGTTGCCTCTGCCATGGATTGCTTCCATAGAAGGTACGTATGCATTCTGTAGAGGCGTTTTAGCTTGGGACAAGTCCCCCCCCCACAATATTGCATTTATTGTCCGTTGAGTAGCGGCAACGGTCAAAAAATTACCGTCTGTCAAAGATCATGGAAGCCACCAGGGCTAAAAGAAAAATATGGCAACACCAATCTATGAATAGATCATAAACTAAATTATTTATTACGCTGTAGCTTGGCGAAGTCATTGTTAATTTTTATCCTCATTTTATCGAAACTGCTACGACAGCATCGATTCAATGGCGTCAAAGTGAGGTGCTCTATTTAATGACTGTTTTGACGGCCATTTTGGTTCGTGGAGCAAATCTTCGAACGAAAACTGACGGTAAAAGGCGGGGGCTTTCGAGAGAGCCCTCAACCGATGGGATCGGCTGGCTACTGGCGCTACAACAGCAATGCCACCGCCGCTGCTACGACGATCATGATCGCTGCAGCTTGATTGTGAGTTTGGTTGGCTGTTGTAGTGATCCATGTTCTCTCTCTCTCTCTCTCTCTCTCTCTCTTTCTCTCTCTTTCTCTCTCTTTCTCTCTTTCTCTATCTACGTACGATAGGTCCACAAAATTTGCGGTCGGCGGTTAGAGTTTTGATAAACTGAATCGGGCTGCTCTGATGGCTGGACCTTGTTATCAATTTAGGGGTGAAGACAACGTCGGTGCGGCTGATAATGACCATTCCCTCAAAGTACATGTTCTATAGATAGAGGGAATGGATATGTTTGGGCAGTTTGAAATTGCTTCGGCTCATTAGCGCTGTGCAAAGACAACGTGTAATTTTCATCAATTTTATCTAGCTATCTATCTCTATCCTTTTTTTTTATAAAAAAAATTCAATCTACGTACTGTACGTGATCACACAGGAAAAAACATGCCAAGAGAGAAGCTGCCCCGGGTCAGCCCTTCAATCGGTAGGCTAGCCTGGCGACAGGGGTGGGTGCACCCAAGACAGCCACGTCACACGCCTTGGGTACGGGCCTCGGAAGACGGTGTCGCTGGACGCCAGCCGGCGGCAATGTGCCGGCCAGATGGTAATGACGGGCATCTGTCCGTTGCCCTCTTCCCGCTCGAACCCCATGCCCACGATTGACACCCGGTGGGAAATTTGGTGCGATGACGATGCGTACATCCAACGCTACTGCTGGATCCTGCGCTGGCGCGATCAACATGATCGATGACGCGAGCGAGGCGAAGGTCACTCGACGATGCATGCCAAACAACGTCCGCCGCGCTCAGCACGCGGCAGGCGGGGGGACTGATAGGGGCGGCCGGGCCCGTCAGGCATCGGAATGCACGGTCGTTGTTGCATAGCGTCAGTGGTTGGTGCGCCTGATGATGTTGCATGCGTGCATGCAGTTTGTGTATGCAGTTTTTGTGTGCGTGGATGGATGGCGCGCGTGTGCCGGACCGGTCTTGTAGAAAAAGACGGATATCGCGCAAAGGCAGAAAAAAATCGGAGAAACTTCTCTTATCGTAACAAGACTCACTATTACTTGGCACCGAGTTGGCGGGAAAGAAGATTTCCTTAAAATGAATCCGTGCAATGAATGGCTGAGAATAATGTGTTTTTTTTCGCGAAAAAATTAGAGACTTACTTACTTACTTACTATGCCTCTCTCTCTAGTATGTATTCAGAGGAGTTCGTAAGGTAGCCGTAGCTCACCAAAGATACCTATTATTTGACTCACTCTACATTCTGACTCTCGTCTGCTGCGCCGCTGCGTCACCTCAGCAAGCTGAGCCCGCCATGCGACCCACGCTCCTCCTCACAGGATACCAAGGGGGCCGCATGGTGTCCCACTCACCCGCACTGTGCTTTGTCTCGCGTATCCTCGCACACAATACAAAGTCGCTAAGTCGCCAGGGTGAAGTAATCCGCTACAGAACCGGGACCCATCCCGGCCCGCTGGTGCGAAAACCTCCCACCGTGGCAGTTGGGCGCAACTCCGATCGCGTGCTCTGCGTCGGTGTTCGAACGAGCTGCCCCGGGTCCACCCACCCCTCGTGTGCAGAGGGAGGGAGTAGGCCGCAGGTAGGCTCCCGACGTGACCGGTGATACGCGCCGGGTCAAAGATGTACGTAGACCTCCTCACGGGCAGTCCCTGGGCCTGGAAGGCAAGAACTGCGCCGATCGCCGAGGTGCTCAGGCCGGAGACGAGTGCCGCTCCGCAAGCCGCCTGGGACTATGCACGGTATGTTGCCCGTGAGAGGTCCACGCACGTGGCGTGATGGCGCTATTTCACCAACTGCACCTCCGAAGTGATGGCGCTCTTTCACCAACTGCTTCGGTCGAACTTGTAGGGATGTAAGCAGTGTACCCCCTCTCATTTACAGCCCGAAGCTGAGGGAAACCTCGGAAACCCGATCGAAGTGAGGCGAAGGTGGAGAGGGGGCCACATGCTGCTGGCGTTGTTTCGTTCTGGTTTAATTCAATCATCACTAACATCAACTGAAGACACCGAAATCTAACTGTACAAGGGTGGTTCCCCTCAATTGCCGAAGCAAAAGAAGGGGACTGGGTTGGCCATCCGCGCGGAGATGTTGGCTCCAAGGTGGGCGATTTGGTTGTGGATGTATGTCAAGAAGGTAAGGCTGGTCCAACGCCCAAGTTTCATGATGCTCACGAGGTCGCACCCGTTGAGCTTCATTGCCATCGCTCCTCCAGCTCGCAGGGAATGAGAGCCCACGTCCGACGCCTTGATGCCTTGACGGTAGAGTTTGAGGGTAGTGACGGCCCGGCGGAGATCTGTCCGCACCATAGCCGCCGTCACATGCCTCTCACGTGAGTTGCCCGCTCGGAGCAGAGAGAGAGGAGCGTCAGGGTTGGCATGCGAGACGGTCATCACACAGGACACACGCCGAGCGATCGCGGCCACAGGACAAATGACCCGGCCAGGCAAGGCCTGTTGGTACACAGTTTCGCCCCTCGTGCCATTCTTCTGGTTGCTGATGCACAAGGCAACTCCGTCGGCAGACAACAATGTGGCGAGCGGAGCAGTGTTGGGGACGACGAGGCCGCGTCGGTAGAAGGTAACGTCCCGCACCCGGAACTGGACGGTACGTGTCTTGCGATTGAGGGCTGGCATAGTGTATTCGCCCACACGGAGAAGGAAGAAGAAAGCCATGGTGGCCAGGTCGGCGGTGGCGGCGGTGTCGGAGGTGGCTGGGGTCGACTGGCCCCGAGTTTGCATGGCCTCGATCACCGTGACCGGGACTGCGAGCTGGGGCTTTGGTGGGGGGTCTTCTCTGCGGTAGGCTTCGAGGAGGCGGCGGAGCTGAAGAGTGCGCTCGCGTCCGCCATGGACTTTCGTTGGGTCTGGCAGTCCAGCCAGCTGGATGGTCTGGCCAACGGCACGGATTGCGCGGTCCACTGACTGCGCAGAGATTCGAACGCCTTGGCCGTAGTCTCCTTGCCGGACCCCGACAGCAAAGGAAGCGATGATACTGGTTCGGAGGAGGGGGGAGCAGTTGTCGAGGAAGGGAGAGATGCCCCATTTCGAGCAGAAGCCCGTCCAGTGCTCCCAGATTCGCCGGCGTCGGGGCTCGTCCACTGTCCCACAGTTAATCGTCTCCCACGCAGAGTGGAGACAACTTTCGAGATACTCCCGGGAGTCAGGGTCACAAGTTTCCAAGAGCGACTCTGCGGAAGAGGAAAGTTAGTCGTGAAGTGCGCGAGCAGCTCCTCGTCGGAGAGCTCATACCCGCTTGCAGCATTGAACGACCGCGAGGCCACGTCGGCCATTTCATTGTTCTCGCCAGGCACAGACAGCGCAACGGGCAAGCACATTTCCCGCGCTCTTGCTCTGGCGGCCAAGCCTTTTACCAGGCGACCCCCGACACGGCTTTGCTTGGAGGCCATGCGAGTGACCCACGAGACACTGGGGGTATTGTCGCAAAAGGCAACAGCCTGCTTGTGCCGCAGGTCCGAGACCTCTTGCTCCAGCACCATTTGCTGCAGCACAACGCCCGCACACTCTGCATCCGAGATGGAGAGCCCGTCATACTCCGCAAGCATGCGAACAATATCTGGCGGCCATTGCACCCGCCATAAAAAGGGGTCGAGGGAGGAGTTGAGCGGGAACCAGACACCACCGACTCCAGCGTTGCACGCATCGCAGTATCCGTAGTAGTCCACTCCTTTGGCAACGAGTTCATGGACGCTGGTCGGACGGTCGCGGAGGGATTTGATCAGCTGCAGCCAATCGCCCAGGCTTTCGTGCACCTCCGTCTTCCTTCCACACCCGATGTGGGAAGGGTCGCCGCGGAGTGCACGGTTGAGGGGGGTCATGAGGGCGCGGCCAGCGGGCAGACAAAGGGCGGCAAAACGAAGCTTGCCCACGATCTTGCGAAAGCGGGCGATCGGGATTCTCTTGCGGCGGAGGAGTTTCCGTAGTTCGGCGATGTAGGCTTCGGCTTTGTCGGGCGGGAGCACTACCGTGCGATGTTCCCCATTGACTGAAAAAAGAGCTCCGCACTTTTCCTTCGAGCCAAAACAATGGCACGACATCGCGTAGTTTTACGTGATGTCTCGCGCGCGGGCGAGCGAGCGACGGATCCTCTCGAGGGAACATCCGAAGCGCTCGCGCCGCCACACGAGGGTGTGTGGACGTCAGCCGAGAGGCGACGTCAACAGGAGACGTGGACCCAAGCAGGATCCTAGAGGGGAGGGGCGGTCTTCAGTCGCCCACGGATAGTCGTTTGCGATTTTCCGCGGAGGACAGGAGTGTCTACATTATTATTTAATTTGCAAACCCAGCGCGAACCAATCGCTAAGGCTAAAAGTAGGGATGTGGCTTCGCACCAATAATTCATCCCGATTTCTATCCCGATTATCGTGTCACCGGAGCAGCTGTACGATTGACGCAAACAAGACCTTCCTCCACGAGCCCCTAAGTACAATAGTTACCGTACAACAACGATGTGATTCATATCATGATGATGATCCGGCCATCAGACGGGTCGGATCGGACGGAATATCACATCAAGAATACTAGCTTCAAGTATTATTTAACTTTCAAGTCCCAAGACTACAGAAGAACCCTTGCCCTTCGCCTCTTGGTTCAAGTCTATGTACGGGGGAATTGATAACAGCTGCTCAAGAGGGAGCGCCGATCGAGCACGGACGCCACACTACACATAGAGTCCCCCCCCCAATTGTTTTTATGTATAGCGAACCTTAGG